>MU734581.1:59389-136671 GCA_026770625.1 Nicotiana glauca
AAGCTTCCACGAATATGCTGTCAAATGATGCGAGCAAGATGCCAGGGTAAAGCCTCCAATGGATGAAATTGAAATGGTCACTGTCTTTCTACAGTCCCAGGAGGCTGACTACTTCCAGAACATGATGTCTGATATGGGTAAGCCGTTCGCTGAGGATATCAAAATTGGGGAAATGGTTAAAAATAGTCTAAAGATGGGCTGAATCTTGAGTCATGCTGCTTTTAAGGCCATATCACAGTCTTCTAGAATGGTTTGGAAAGTTTGATAAATAGAAATGGGAGTCAAGAGGAAGTCATGGTGGTTTCAAGCTCGGGGGGGGGGGGGAGGGGGGCCCGCAGGTCATTCAGCCAATCATATGTGCCTCCTATCGTCCCACCACACTATTATCCCCTTCAAGATGCTGCTTATGCCGTGGCACCGCTTCCCTATGCGGTGATGAGTGCACAATCTTACCCGCGGCCACAACATTATACACAAAACTGAGTTCCACTTCCTAGAAATTCCCATCATTACCAAGCTCCATATAATCCTCAACCAAATGATCATCAATGTAATCCTCGCCCAAGAGAGACTTTCAGAAAGAATCAGTTCACCCCTATTTGTGAATCATATTCAAGTTTTTTCCAAAAGTTAATCAAGCTAGATCTATTGCAGCCAGTGGCCCCGAACCGGCCAAATCCCGAGTCCTTCTCGTACCGAGCTGATGCTAGATGTGAATACCACTCTAGAGCAGTAAGACACAGTACAAAGGACTGTTGGACCCTCAAAAGGGCAGTTGAGGATTTTATTGAAGCGGAAAGAATCATTTTTCGAGATGAAGATGCTCCTAATGTGATGAACAATCTGTTGTCTGCCCACAACATTGGACCAATGGTCGGAATGATTTGTGAAGCTGAGGAATGTGTTCCGGCGCTGAAGGCCATTGCATCCATGATTGAAACTGAGGAAAAGCCAAAAAACGCTTGCCAAGCTTGAAAGTTCCCCATCAGACGGGAGTCTTGGTATCCAGTATTGCTATTCTTTCTACATCCGGATTATCTCTGGGCGTGATATGGATGTTTTACTTTATTGTCTTACTTTTCGATGTAAACCCTTTTATCTGCAAAAAAAAAAAAATCAAATGAAATTAATTTTTCATTGTCTAGGAATGTCTCTTTTCTTAATCTTGTCATTTTTCTTATTCTCTTTTCAGCTATGTTAAATGCAGATTTCAATAATATGACATGCTTGCGAACTTCATGCCCAGATCCCAAAATATTGTCAGACTTCGAAATAATGAATCAAGAGTCGAAATGCAAAGAAGACAAGTTTGAGGAAATAAAACAAAGAGTTAGAACAACTGAAAAAATTGGTTCCGGAATTGGAAAGGTCCATACATTACAACAAGAGTACTGCCAAAAGAGTGCATCGTACGTGGGACACATCGAAGGTAATGTCCCTAAAACAACTGTCAATGAAAATGCAGTGAAAAGGTACTATGTTGGATCCTCCATATAGTTCTAATATTCTCCGGTTGGGATGACGGAGACTTTCATTCTCGCTACCCAAACACTATCAACCTTTTGCAAATCCTTTGAGCCGACTCCCATTCTTTGATTACCCTCTTTGGAACCTGAAAGTGTTATTGCAAAATCAAAATAAAATAAAAAAGAGAGAAATAAAAAAAAAGGAAGAAAAGGCAAAGAAAATGAAAAAAAAGAGAAAAAAAAGAAGAAGAGATAAGATGAAAAAAAGAGAGAGGAAAAAAGAAAATGAAATGAAAAAGAAAGAAAAAGAAAACAAAAAAAAAACAAGAAAATCAAAAACAAAGTTTCCTTTAACTACGTCCGACTTGATTCCAAAAGGATACGTAGGCAGCCTCTCTCTAGGGTTCAGTCATAAAAAAAAATACAAGGTCCCCCCGAAAGTGAAACTGAGGCAAAAGTTGTAATGGTTCGGCGACAGTTCGCCAGAAAGGTTCCAAAGTTGTAATTCCATCCAATCTCTTTTTACCCCAAATCCTATTCAATTCCTTCCGATCAATCGGTGAGAATGATTCAAGGATCGGAGAATGCAGCTACTTGGATCCGATGCAATCCAAATTGATAAAAATAAAATGAGAGAGTCTTATTGGTGAAAACCCACATGTGCACCGTAAGGCAATGGTAAGCATAGAAATTGAAGATGAGAGAGTCTTGTTAGTGAAAACTCGCAAAGAGCATCATAAGGTGATGGTGAGAAGAGAGAGGTCAGCTCGTGAAAACCTGCAAAGGTCCCCACTGATCGAAAAGAAGATCCGCACACCCATCGGCGGCGACAAAGTCCTAGCAAGGTTTTTCGAATTTTGAAGCAAAAATTGTGATGAATTTCTGAGAGTCGAAAGGTTTACACAGATCAGGCATCCAGCCCCAAAGGCATGTCATGTTCATTGAAGTTTGCATGTACTCCAGATAAGTCCTTTCCTTTCCCTGAAAGGGACACTTCTTGTTTTAAACTCATTCTCCATTCCATTGTTTATTTTCTTTTAATCCCTTTCGGCCTAAAACTATTCTGGAACTGAGACAAAGAAGGGATGACAAGATTGATTTATAGGGCTTTCGTTTGATACTATCCAATGTGCAGAAAGGCACCCAGCCTCGTTAGGGGCATCAAGTCGACCTCGACTAGCCATGGCGGCCGATGCTTCGAAATCAAAACTCTTGGAAAGAGAAAATCAAATGGAGTGCCTATAAAGGCAAATGAAGTTGAAAAGGTTGAGTCCCACGTGGCTAACCGTCTCGACAAAGGGTTGAAAAAAGCCAAGGTATCCCAAGTGCTCTGAATTTGAAGTTTGGAAGAAAGAAGCGAGAAAAGAAAGGCCTATAAAGGAGAAATAAAGTTGGAAAAGGTTAAGTCCCACACGACTAGCTGCTGCAGCAAAGTTTGAGAAGCCAAAAATTTCCCAATGTTCTGAAGAAAGAAAAAAAAAGGTAAAGGCCTACGAAGGCAAAACAAAGTTCAAAAGGTTGAGTTCCACCGACCAATCATCATGACAAAGTCTGGAAAAGCCAGAGTTTTCTCCAGAGATAGAAACACAATCGGTGTTCAGGAAGTAACCAATTGCAGTTGAAAGGGCCGAAATCAAGTGATCAAAACAATCAAGGCCACAAAATCAACCACCGTTTCAAACTAACAATTGTTCTTTGTTTGAAAATAGGAAACGAGTGCATATCAAAGCAATCTTGCAAGAAGCAGGTGCAACCGAAAGAAACTTCGCAAGAGCTAGAAACAACTTTGCTGCAATAACCAATCCAAAAGGGAAGTCTCCTTCATGTTCTTTCCTCCATTTTTACTCATTTTCTTAAACTTAAAAAATATGAAATAAAGAAAGAAAAAAAAGTGAAATGAAATGAAGAATGATGAAAAACAAGAATAAAAATTCAAAATCATGGTAGCGTACAGCCTTCAATTTCCTAGGTATCCCCGGCATAACCCAAGGACATTTTTCCTTTCTCCCGGCATAACCCGAGGACCTTTTTCCTTTGTTCCCTGGCATAACCCAAGGTGCCTTTTTTTCTTTTAATCCCGGCATAACTCGCGAACCTCTCTGGCATAACTCAAGGAGCTTTTTCTTTTATCCCGTCATAACCCATGCACCTCCCTGGCATAACCCAAGGAACTTTTTTCTTTTAAATCCCGACATAACCCGTGGACCTCCCTGGCATAACCCAAGGAGGTTTTTTCTTTTAAATCCTGTCATAACCCATGGACCTCCTTGGCATAACCCAAGGAGCTATTTCTTCTATTCCGGCATAACCCGTGGACCTCCCTGGCATAACCCAAGGACCTTTTTCTTTTTGGACCTTCTTCTTTTATCCCGACATAACCCGTAGACCTCCCTGGCATAACCCAAGGAACCTTTTTTCTTTCAATCCCGGTATAACCCGTGGACCTCCCTGGCATAACCCAAGGAGCTTTTTTTTATTTTAATCCCGGCATAACCCGTGGACCTCCCTGGAATAATCCAAGGAGCCTTTTTTCTTTCAATCCCGGCATAACTCGTGGACCTCCCTAGCATAACCCAAGGAGCCTTTTTCTTTTATCTCGGCATAACCCGTGGAGCTCCCTGGCATAAATTAAGGAGCTTTTTTTTCCTTCAATCCCGACATAACCCGTGGACCTCCCTAGCATAATTCAAGGAGTCTTTTTTCTTTCAATCACTACATAAATCGTGGATCTCCCTGGCATAACCCAGGGAGCCTTTTTTGCTTTCAATCCCGGTATAACTCGTGGACCTCCCTGGCATAACCCAAGGCCCTTTTTCCTTTATCTCGGCATAACCCATGGACCTCCTTGGCATAACCCAAGGAGCCTTTTTCTTTTATCCCGACATAACCCGTGGACCTCCTCGGCATAACCCGTGGACCTTTTTCTTTTCTAGCATAACCCGATCATTTTCCAGCATAACCTGGTAATCCTCCCAATTTAAGGCTTCATTCCGAAGGATACACAATCCTGATTTTTATTGCTTTAAATGAAAAAGTAGTTTAGATTTGTGTTACAAATAACTCAAGAAATTTTCCTTGTGAAATCTAGGGCAGAAAATTTCGTTCGTTTGTTTGTTTTTGGTGTCTGAGAAGATTTTACCTCGAGACACAGGGTTCGAGATGACAAAAAGAATGAGTCTCAGTCCAGAATAAAGAACAAAAAAGAAGTGAACTCAAAGTGCTGAAGTGGAGAAGGACGCAGACTGCTCAAGATATGATTGAAGTCACAAGCTTTGCATGTCCAACCTTGATCTAAAGCTGAAGAAAGAACTAGAACCTACAACTAACGGGCATCAAGATTAAGATCGGAGTCTGCATCAAGACGTAGCCAAGACTCAAGATCAAGCTTTAAGAGATTTATAGATAGGAATCTTGTAACTCGTAGCTGATAGGCTTAGTTATTGTTTTTCATATTTTGATTTTGATGTAATAACGGGACCGCGGAACAGAACCTCGACGTCACCTAGCTCGGCTGTCAACCTCGGTACTCCATCACCTCATCCACCTCTGAACTACACGTGACCTGATTCCTTTATAGCCAAGGATATATAGGCAGCTCAGATACCGGGGATCGGTCACATTCTCTTTCCTTTTAGCATTTGGTCCCTCCAAATAAGGGTCGGGTCAAAAACCTGTCTAGTCATTCTTTATCTGAAAACTCTTTACGTTTTCAGTCAAAGAGGGGCAACTGTAGACATGTAATTTTTGGCCATCCCCAAGATCTTTTATATTTTATCATGTAAATATTTAATTTAGGCCTAATAGCATTATTTTAACTAAATTTTACTATTTTACTCTATTTATTACAAGAAAATGAAAAATTACAAAAAATATGTTCATTAATATTTTGTAGTCATTTTTAATCTTTAAAAAAAATACAAAAATAGTACATTATCTTTATTTTTATATAATCTTGAAAACACAAAAAATAGTTTTAAGTTTTATAGTTGAGTTCAATTAATTAAAATTAGTTTTATATTTTTATATTATAATTGTATATAATTTTAGAAGGAGGAATTAGTTTTAGGTTGGTTTATCTCGTTTTTATAAATCTTGTACTCCATTTTTTTAGTCTTTGGCCCAATTTTCTAGCCCATAATTCATAGGTCCATACCCCTAACCTAATCCCTACCCCTAACCTAATCCCTACCCCTATATAATAGTACCTATGCCTAAACACCAAAAAAGGATCTAAAAAAATACACAATCAGCCGTTAGATCTAAGGAGACCCCTTCTTCTCCAAAGGACCTAGACTAAGAGTGTGCTTCAGCTAGAGAAGGAGGAGCTGCGAGTCTGGAACCAAAATGTGGTTCTTTGGACTCAAAATACATAAATAGGTGAAAAAAATAAAGATGATATTTTTATATATAGTGCCATAATATATGGCGCTACACATTAATGGTAACTGTACCGTTAATATATAGTGCCAAGTATTGTGGCACTATACTGAAAAAGCTGACATGTCCAGGTATAGTGCCAAGTATTGTGGCACTATACCCATTTTAAAAATTTGAACCATCTTCTTCATCTTCTAGTTCTCCTCTTCCATAATATTTTACTCCTCTTTCTTCTTTGTCCCCCCATACCCGCTGCCCACCATCTTAAAAAAAAAAAGAAATTTCGGGTCCCCCCGCCATATAAAAGTTGAAGAACGTAGGTCCCACATTCGAGTAGAGCTTCGTATTATTGTTGATTCACTCCGGAGTTAAAATTTCAATCTATTTGCTTTCCGAAAATTCTAAATTGAGGTATTTCAATTTATTTTAAGTTGAAGCTTTTATAATAATGCATATTATTTGATTTGTATGTGTTCTATTTCGGTTTGTCTTTTTATTTTTTGAAACTAGCATGTTAAATTTATCCGGGTTTAATATTAGTGTTTTATAATAAAATATAAATATTAGTGTTTTATTTTCAATTAAATTTATTTATTATTTATGTTTAGTTTAGATTATTTTTTGGCGTAATAAAATCTAGACCTTTTGTAACGTAGTAAAACGTAGACCCTTTTAGAGTAGTAAAATTTAGAGCCTTGTAGCGTAGTAATGAGTAGTATTTTAGCTTAGAAATTCTTTTGTTTAAGTATCTTATACTGGTAGTTGAAAATGCAAACTTTGTACAATTAAGTTAATAATTGTATCAGCACACATAATTAGTGATTTGTACAATTAAATTATTAAAAAAATATGAATTTAAATTATAAAAAAATATAATTATTAATGATAGTTTGGTGCGACTGGGCCTCAAAATATCGAGCCCCGAACCCATAGGTATATATATATATATATAATTTATACAATTAAGTTATTAAAAATATGAATTTAAATTATAATAAAATCACATAATTATTAATGATAGTTTGGTGCCACTAGGCCTCAAAATATCGAGCCCGGAACACATATATATATATATATATATATATATATATATATATATATATANTAGCCCTATAATTTGTACAATATAGTTATTAAAAAAATATGAATTTACAGTTGACAACATGGACGCGACTATACATCCCGGTCCTCAAACTTCAGATCTATTAGCCCTATAATTTGTACAATATAGTTATTAAAAAAATATGAATTTACAGTTGACAACATGGACGCGACTATACATCCCGGTCCTCAAACTTCAGATCTATTAGCCCTATAATTTGTACAATATAGTTATTAAAAAAATATGAATTTACAGTTGACAACATGGACGCGACTATACATCCCGGTCCTCAAACTTCAGATCTATTAGCCCTATAATTTGTACAATATAGTTATTAAAAAAATATGAATTTACAGTTGACAACATGGACGCGACTATACATCCCGGTCCTCAAACTTCAGATCTATTAGCCCTATAATTTGTACAATATAGTTATTAAAAAAATATGAATTTACAGTTGACAACATGGACGCGACTATACATCCCGGTCCTCAAACTTCAGATCTATTAGCCCTATAATTTGTACAATATAGTTATTAAAAAAATATGAATTTACAGTTGACAACATGGACGCGACTATACATCCCGGTCCTCAAACTTCAGATCTATTAGCCCTATAATTTGTACAATTAAGTTATTAAAAAAATATGAATTTACAGTTGACAACATGGACGCGACTATACATCCCGGTCCTCAAACTTCAGATCTATTAGCCCTACTATCTGTCCCATATATACTTGGATCTATGCTGGGGCTGTAGGGCTAATAGATTCGACGAGGGATGTATAGTCGCGTCCATGTCGTCAACTGTAAATTCATATATTTTAATAACTTAATTGAACAAATTACTAATTATGTGCGTTGATACAATTAACTTAATTATATGAAGTTTGCATTTTCAACTACCAGTATAAGATACTTAAAAAAAGGTATTTTAAGCTAAAATACTATTCATTACTATGATACAAGGCTGGGGTCTACGTTTTACTACGCTAAAAAGGTCTAGATTTTACTACGCTAAAAAATAATCTAAACTAAACATAAACAACAAATAAATTTAATTGAAAATAAAATACTAATGTTTATATTTTTTTATAAAACACTAATATTAAACCCGAATAAATTTAACATGCTAGTTTTTTAAAAAAAAAAAGACAAACTAAAATAAAACACATACAAATCAAATAATATGCATTATTATAAAAGTTTCAACTTAAAATAAACCGAAATACCTCGATTTGGAATTTTCGGAAAGCAAATAGATTGAAATTTTGACTCCGGAAGTGTGAATCAACAATAATACGAAGCTTTACTAGAATGTGGGATCTACGCTCTTCAACTTTTATGTGACGGGGGGGACCCAATATTTTTTTTTAAGATGGTGGGCAGTGGGTATATGGGACCAAGAATAAAGAGGAGTAAAATATTATGGAAGAGGAGGACCAGAAGATGAATAAGAGAGTTCAAATTTTAAAAGGGGTATAGTGCCACAATACTTGGCACCATACCTGGACATGTAAGCTTTTCCAGTATAGTGCCACAATACCTGGCACTATACATTAACGGTAACTGTGCCAATTTTAAGATGGGATGACGGAGGCTTTCATTCTCGCCACCCAAACTTAATAACATTAATTAGCGGAAAGTCAACCCAACACAGCCCTAATCGGGGTGTCACAAGTCACGAGCATCTATCAGAATGTAAATCCTCTATAATGTCTAAAGTATACAAAACCAGAATAATGATCAAAAGAGAGAAACATGGTGCTGCGAACGCTAACGGTCACCTCCTTAACTCATATAACTCTGTCTCTGATCGGCTAAAACCCGCTACCAGGTGAATAGATACATGCATCTGCACACGAGGTGCCAGGAGTAAAGTGAGTACTCCAACTCAGTGAGTAATAAAGGTAAATAACAACTGAGCAGTAAGAAATCACGTAAGGCAAACCATCATACTGTATAGAAGCAGGGTACAATCCTTGAGAAAAAAGTGAAGCTGTGAAAGCTTTGGAAATATCTTGGCTCAGTTTAAATCTCTTTTGAAAATGATCTTTTCAACGGTTACAAAATGATTTCAAAATAGTTAGTGCTGATAAGCATAGAAGATCCGTCCCTCGGGCACAAATACCACAGTATAATAGGTAAAAAGGCAAGTAAATATGCAAGATGAGCACATAAAAGTTTGCCCCTCGGGCAATATCTTAAAATAGTACCAGCCCCTCGGGCTCAATATCATTCGCTCAGAACAGTATCAGCCCCTCGGGCTCAGTATCATTTACTCAGCATAACATCAGCCCCTCGGCCTCACTCTTAGATCATATGGGTACCCGCGCTCCTTCTGGGTGTGCAGACTCCGGAGGGGCCCCTTACGGCCCAAGCGCTATATCAACATAAGGCCTGAAAGCCTTCTTACATCACACACGAGTCCTGAAAGCCTCCTCACATCACTCACAAGGCCTTAAAGCCTACTCACATCACTCACGAGGCCTGAAAGCCCCCTCACATCACTCACGAGGCCTGAAAGCCTCCTCTCATCACTCACGAGGCCTGAAAGCCTCCTCCTATCACTCACAAGGCATGAAAGCCCCCCTCAAATAACTCCAGCCACCTCGTGGCACATAAATGTATCTCAAGCCCTCGGCCTCACTCAGTCCAGAAAACATCATAAGCCCCCCGGACTCATCAATAAAATAGTAGTGCTCAGTCCAAACAATGGTGGAAATATCATTTAAGTCTCAAATTTAATTAAAGCAGCTAAGTTTGTAAAACAGTATAATTAACAGGACTGAGTTCAAGCAATATATAAAATAGTGAGGAAAGAGTGATAACAATCCCCGAATATGGAAATCAGCCCAAATCATGGTAATAGCAGACAAGTTCTAGTCAAATACGCGGTAAAATCATCAATCGGGACGGACCAAGTCACAATCCCCAACGATGCTCTACCCCACGCTCACTATCCGACATGCAAGTCACCTCAATATAGCACTACGATGTGCATATCCAGGGTTTCAAACCCTCAGGATATTATTTACAATCATTACTCACATCAAGCCGGCCAAATCTCTAGCTCGCTATGAGCTTGCCTATCAAATCGGCCTCCTCGCGCGTCGCATCTGACCAAAACCACAACGAATACGTCAAATAGGCTAAGGGAACATAACCCAATCGAAAAGAATCGAAAAACATCAAAAATTACAAAATTTGCAAAAACTGAACCCCGGACCCACTTCTCGAAACTCAAAAATTTTCACCTTAACGGATTCCTTATCTCGCCACGAGTCTATACATATCAAAAACTCTCAAAAACGACCTCGAATGGCCCTTCAAATTCCAATTTAAAAATCTCAAAACTTAAGCCCTAGTTCTTCCATTTTTTTGGCTTAGTTTCCATGAATTTCTAGTTAGATTTCACAACACAAATGAGTTTTAAGAACAAAAGTTTTACCTCAAGTCGCTTCCCCTCGAATCCCTCTTTAATCTCCACCAAGAAGCTCTCAAAATGATCAACCATGGAGGAAAAATGACCCAAAATCGCAGATCTAAACTGCGAACGTGAAGCTCTGGAACTTTACCTTCCGCGGACGTGGACCTACCTTCGCGAACGCGAAGGTCAAATATGGCTTGCAACTGCTGCCGCATTTTTTGCATTATTTTCCAAGTTAAAAAACTTCCCATTAGCCATCCAAAATCACCCTGAGGCCCCCAAGACCTCAACTAAAAGCACCAACACATTCTAAAACATCATTCAAACTTGTTCCAATCATCAAAACACATCAAACAACACTTAAATCATCAATTCTCACCGAATTCAAGACAAAGTTCTTAAAAAACTCCCGAAACACGCATTTGATCAAAAACCAACCAATTCACCTCCGAATGACCTGAAATTTTGCACACACATCCCAAATCACATAACGAAGCTACGAAATTTCGGAATTCGCCAAAATACTAACTTTGCCAATTCAAGCCTAATACTACACCGGACCTCCAAAATCACTTCCGATCATGATCCTAAGCCATAAATCACCAAATGAAGCTAACCAGATCATAAAAACTATGATCCGAGCTCGTATACAAATAAGTCAACCCTTGGTCAAACCTTTAAAATTTGAAGCTTTCAACTGAGACCATTCCTTCAAATTCATCCCGATTCTCCTGGAAACCAAAACCAATGATCTACATCAGTCATAATACATTACACGGGGGCAAGTCATGCCTGGGAACTAGCAATCAAAGTGCAAAAGCTCAAAACGACCAGTTGGGTCGTTATATCCTCCCCCACTTAAACACACGTTCGTCCTCGAACGTACCCAGAGCTGTTCTAAAAGAAAACCAATTGCTGAATAACCTTACCATGCATATACCCGGGGGTGATCCCACGTCACCCTATCTCATATAGGTCCGATAACACATTTGAACTAAAATCACACAATCCAGTTTATCCCATAAGACATAAAACCACATTTCACTTTCCAAAATCACACACAGGATTAGAACCTCACATCTATACTTTAAATAGTCCCGAACCAATTGTATTAACCCATACTTGCAACCTCAGGTGAAATTATATGATATACCACATAACTCAAACACTCGAAATGATAACTTCTATTCATAGTAGCTGCACATAACAACCGAATATCGATAGGAAACCTCTCATCAACTGAAGTCTCATTCCAACACTTTCACATACTACCAATGATAAAGGAAACACACAATAAATCATAACCATTTCTTAGCTCAACCATTCATGAAGTCACTTTCTTTTTGGCTAATACCACAACAGATTTCTAAGCCGAACCTCGATATTATCCTTCCAACAAGTTGAAATCAAATTCGTTCGTATTCATTAATGATCCCGACGATCACCTTGAATCCAACACACTACTCTAGTGTCATGACACGTCAATACATGCCTCAAACTCACCAGTACTGTCACAACACAAGGCTGAGACCCCATCTCACACATGGAAATAGAACACATGAGTCTATCCAGAAAGGTCATATCTCAATGTAGCCTCGCTACAATGCATAATCCTATCCAAACACAGCTACACTTGAAACACCCCAAGTCATTATGGTCAAAATCGACAACCACATAATTTGATATCTGGAACCAAAGCAAATCCTTACACCCACGGTGAAGCAAATAACATACGCCATACAACCCGATAGGTCATAACCCATAATCCATTCACCGAGCAACACCCAATTACTCCTCCCGCTCAACTTCTATGAATTCCTAATAGAACCGCACCACATGTGCCCATAACCAACAAATCGTAACATCTCACAACACATAAAACAACTCATAGATCTCCCCAGATCACTAACAAGCTTAATAATGATTGAGTCAACCTATCCCTCAACAATATTATTCGGGGCCAACCGAGTCGTCTCAAGCTAGAACACGCATCAACATTGGCCTGCCAACGAACTCCTTATTAGGGAAGCCTGAAGCTGCTCCTTCCACTACTACAACTCCTACCAGAGCCATACGATACGGTGCCCAGCACCGAATCAATACCGATATGAAACGCATCCGAAAAGTCTCTCAACACTGGAACTGAATATATGGTAGAAACCTCTATACTGACATCCATCACAAAGGCCCAATTAAGAAAGCAATCCTTCCCAACCGCCCACTAGGTCTTTGAAATATAAACCACTCTTCTAGAACATAATCCAACGCACCTCGCCACTCAACCCGTGGCATTTCTGGCATAGCCTATAGCGCAATAGTGTAGAATAACCCAACACTAAGACAACCAGTTTGAATTCCAACATCACATCCGAAATCTAACATACCAGCAATAAAGATTCACTCGAGCCTCCAAATCCCGATAGCCGCTAAACGGTGTCGATAAACACAATCTACAATCACAACATAGCCTAAATATGAGAACTTGCGGTCTCCAATTCCATATAGCACACAAATAACCATACCTGTTCCAAAATTCCACCATCCGAATACATATCACACCTCAGGTACCCAGTCATTCCACGAAAGATATTCTAAAATTCTGATGTACCATACAAGCAACTCGAATATCAATAGTCGATCCAACAAGAAAGTGCCTCAATACCACTAAAGTATCATTAGTTTAATCACATTAACCTTTTTCTGAGACATACTCTCGTCAAATCACTTCTAATTAGAAATATCATTGCCTTAACCATCTGAGGCTACCCGCTGCCTAAGAGTTTTATGAACTTCCTTTCAGAACTAAACTGAAACCTCATACACGCAAATCTCGATCCTCCGCAACACACCGCGTACACTATACTATCCAAGGATAATAGGAAAACTTTCATCTTCCTTCCGAGCCACAGGTATCTACGCACTCAACTAGTCAAGAACTTCCATTGATCCCATCTAGAAGATAAATCATTACACGTCCATACCTCTTATATTCGTAGAAAATGCACCTCTCCAGAATAAGAACTCTCCCAATTTCATTTGCACAAATTAAACTGCCGGGACTGAATCCTTCTAACTAGACCAAACTAGTCAAGCTGTCAGAACTCAAGAGCTTTGTTGCAAAGTACCATGTACGAACTCATTACCTCGAACAAACACAAAGAATTAATTATATCCATTCCATACCGATTCGGTCTACTATCAAGCTACTTCATCTATCTAGATTTCCTTCTGATTCATTTTCAACTTGATATCCCCTCTTGTGGTAGTACCACAATCTCTCAACCCAAGCTCACTACCCGAGACCCAAGCACAAGACCACACTGTCTAAAACCCATAAGCCATTGAATAATCTTTCAATATCACCAGAAACACCATATTTCATAATACTTTACTCTAAAGAACTTCCTGCGAATCTGAATTCGTTACCATTACCTTCGAGATACTGATACATAGGATCCCATAATTAATCATAAAAATGCCACAAGTCTCGACCTTTTCCAATGAAAACACAGTCCCTAACCACATACACAACCTTAAGATACCCGATTATTTCCTGTAGAATCTTAAACACATTAGAACCATTCTCGAAAGTCATTCACTCTTATTCAAACTGCAAATTACCTGACCTAACGAACAAAACCACCCATGCCTCATTGGCACTCCGATACCGCAAAATGAAATCCTTATCCTAATACAACCAAACAACTTCCTTCTCTATGTGCCGAGCATCCTTTACCAACAACACTCTAGACATTCCGTGATTCTCATACTCTATGACGCATAATATAACCTTTGTCAAACTTTCCTTTACTCTAGCTATATCTATTTCACTCGCACGCCCCAAACTGGAACTAATATAACACCCAACCGTGGAATCAACTGCTCACAGCCGACTCCCCCACACGGCTCGAAGCTATAGATCAATATATGCTCAATAACCCATAACACTTTTACTCTATTGATTCCACAATACCATAGTAAGATTAAACTCAAATCATTTAGAAGTTGTGAAAACACAGATCATCTAGTTCTGTAAATCTTCTACAAATCTCGCTTTCATCTCCACAACAGTTAAGCCCACTCTCTTAAGAAAATCCAAAATTTCAAATTTCAACACGTACCCTTCCATTACACATGAGATCTTCTAACACACACATAAGGATCACACCACTTCGGAACACTCCCCTGGGGATAACCCACCTGCTTCACCCCAATATAACATTTTCGTATGCCTTCCACCATCATACACATTACATAGTTACTTAGTCTTCTTGAGTCTAAACTCATACCGCAACATGAAATTTACGTCACTCTCATCTAGGAGACACAAAAAGATTCTTCATGCGCCCATAATTTAGAGCTACACATCCAATCACAATGGAAATCATAAACTCAATAGTTCATCTATCATCCCGCAGACCTTCCTCATCATTTCCAAGTTACATAGATATATCCCGTAGTACTAACATTCTCATCACATGGCTATTCAACCCTCACTTCCACTAATAGGGACACTACCGAACATATAAGTTCAAAACACTTGCTCACACAATCAGCACCTAGGTGCTCAAGCCATAGGCAAAGATCCGGCCTCAAGTCTTCCAGACTGGCCCAACATCAAACTCACAGAGATTACATCTTGCCCCTCGATCGTGGAATCACAAGCCATCAAGGCACATATGATACTGAGCACTCATGTGCGCATACAAACGCGTGGAATGAATTTCAAGAGTTTGTTTTCAAGATGAATCAAGGACGCACGATAAAAATTCAAGAATGTGAAGTTTTCCTAAAGGTTTTGCAGCCTCTCAAGGATAAATTCATACGTCTCTGTACCGATCCGCACCAGGTATTCTGGAACTATATATAAAAATATTATCTTTGTTTTTTTCACCTATTTATGTATTTTGAGTCCAAAAGAACCATATTTTGATTCCGGTATCCGAGGAGCTGCTCCCTTCCTTTTGGATCTCCAACTCACATCACAAAAAAAAATCGATCTCCCCTTTAAACACAGAGCTTGGTCGTCATCAAATTGGAAACGATGGGCTGAAATCCAAAAAAGATACTTGACGTTTTGTTCCTCTGGTTGAAGCAAAGAAGGGAACATTTTCTTCCTTTAATTGTTGGAGAACTTTGTAGGAGATAATAAAAAACAGCCGCCAGCCATTCTTAGAACTCCATTTTTCCGGCCACCCATTAAAACCACTCAATTCGTTGCGTCTCAACACCGAACCACTATTGAGTTTCGAGTTTTCCCCGTAGGCTTCGAGGTCGCCGCTCCAAGGTCCGGTTCGACGGTCTTTGCTTCTTTTGTTCATTATTCTTATCCGTAGACACCATTGAGGTTCCTTTCTTCCGATGTAGTTTTAATTGAATACCAAGTTCATGGATATATGATTTTGCCTTTATGCGATTTGTGAAATTCGAATAATTCTCTTACTAGTTTTGTTCCATCCTATTGTTGAGTTTTGCTGGTTTACTTGATTAAATTGTTGATTTCTTGTACGCAGTGAGTGTTAGATTTTGAAGAAAAATTCATGTTTGCCAATTGATAATTAGGAGATAATTTATTTGTTAATGGGTCATGTTTATTTGTAAAGAATAGATTATGTGTTGTACTTATAGTACTCATGCATTTATTTTCATTTGATAAGTGTGATTGTTCTTGTTTGTGTTTGTTCAATTATCTCTTAAGTGTTGTATTGTTACCACATTTCTTACTTTCTTGCAATTTCATTCATGAAATATATGGTTAAGGCGAAAATTAGTGGGAGCAAGAAAGGAATTTTAAGAATAGGAAGTAGACTTGAATTCCAATATTTCTGGTTATATGAGACATGTTGTTTCTTATACGTTTATACATTGGTTGGTTTACTGATTGTAGTAGCCTATATCATGTGTACGCATTGTCTCTGATTCAAGAAGCGAGTCTTTACCAATTGAAAAATAATTGAATCTATCAAACTGAAATAGTTTTTTTTTTTTGGCCAACCATTTAGGCTTTAGCAAATTTAGGTATATTTTGAATTGCAATTTCGATCCAGTCACTTTAAAATTCTTTGTTTACTAATAAAATAGAGTATACCTTTTGTTTCTTCACAATAAATCATTCCATAACTTTAGACCTTCATAATATCCTCAAAGTAGGAAAATAACTCATGAACATCATAGCTGGCTTTAGGCGCGCTATTTTAAAATTAATTTCCTAAACTCGGGTGTGCATTTCATGTGATCCAACTCTAAATCTTACAACGTTAAATAAAATGTGTTTCGGATTGCGGGTGCATTTCATGTGACGCGGTTCAAGGACATATTTTAGACGACTTTAAATCTTCTTTAAAATTAATTAAAAGCGGTTAATAGCTTAAAAATGACATCATGGGTTTGAACATGTATTAAAATCAGATAATAGACTAATTGTGATAGTTTAAGCGTCCGTGCTAGAACCATGAAATCCGGGGGTGCCAAACACCTTTCCCCGGGTTAATAAAATTCCATATTCAGAATTTCTGGTTCGCAGACTTCAAAAGGAAAGTTGAATTTTCCTCTATTTGGGATTCAAAATAAACCAGTGACTTGGGAAACCAGAAAACAAGCCGTACCAAGTGGCGACTCTGAATAAAATTGAATAAATAATCCCATTTTGAATAATGTCACTTAAAGTGGAAAAACTCCCTTATATCCCCTTTGGGTGAGTAAAAAGGAGGTGTGACAGATGGTACGGTGGTGATATGATCCTCTTTATTTTGTGTGCTTCAAGGATTTCCGTTACCTTGCTGTCGATGAATTGCTTGCCATTGTCGCATACAATTTTGTCAGGTATCCCGAATCGACACACGATCTGGTCCCAAATGAAGTTATTAACTTCTTTTTCTCTGAACTTCTCGAAGTCTTGTGCTTCCACCCATTTAGAAAAGTAGTTAGTCATAAACAAAATGAACTTAGCTTTACTTGGGACCGTTGGTAGGGGTCGGCGATATCCATTCCCCATTTCATGAAAGGCCATAGGGACAAAACCGAGTGAAGTTGTTCTGCGGGCTGATGAATCATCGGTGCAAACCTTTGACATTTATCACATTTTTTGAAAAACTCCTTAGTGTCTTTTTCCATGCTATCCTAGTAGTACCCTGCTCTAATAATTTTACAAATCAAGGACTCAGCGCCGGAGTTGTTCCTACAAATGCCTTCGTGGACTTCTTATAGAATATAATCGATGTCCTTTGGTCCTAAACATACCTCCAATGGTCCATCGAACGTCCTTCTATATAATGTTCTATCTTCATTCATTGTGAACCTAGCAGCCTTGGTTCGCAGAGCCCTTGAATCTTTGTGATCCGATGGGAGATTTCCATTTTCAAATACTCGATATACTTATTCCTCCAATCCCAAGTCAAACTTGTAGAATTTATCTCAGCATTACCCTCTTCGACCACATATCTCGATAATTGGATGACGGTCCATGGGATAATATCATCGTCTTCAACTGATGACCCCAAGTTGGTGAGTGCATCGGCCTCACTATTTTGTTCTCGAGGAACATGGTCTAGAGTCCACTCCTTCAAGTGATGCAAGGTTAATTGTAATTGTCCAAATATCTTTTCATCATATCCTCTCGAGCTTCAAAGCTTTTTTTTTATTTGATTTACGACCAACAGAGAATCACACTTGGCTTCGATGACTTATTCCCCCAGGCTTTTAGCTAGCTTGAGACCTGCAATCATGGCCTCATACTCGGCCTCATTAATGAATGTGATAATTTTTCTAAGTGAGGGCATCTAGTTTCAACATCTCCTAGAGTTTGACTTACATTATAAATAGGGAATTACGTACCTTGCTCTTCTCGAACCAGTACTCCACTTACCATTGTCTCGGATACTGCCAAATATAAGTAAAGCTTTTCATCTACCTTCGAGGTGTGAAGTAGAGGTGGGCTCGATAAATATCGCTTCAATTCTTATAAGGATTGTTGGAATTCTAGGATCCATGCGAAATCCTTTTTCTTTTTCAGCAAGGAAAATAACCTATGACTTCAATCTGATAACCTCGAAATGAATCGACTTAAGGCGGCTTAGCCTTTGCACGACTTTCAAACTATCCACGACTGTGATATCTTCGATGGCCTTTATCTTATCAAGGTTGATCTCGATTCCTCAATTAGACACCATGAAGCCGAGGAACTTGCCCGAGCCGACTCCGAAGGCACATTTTTCCGAGTCAAGCTTCATGTTGTACTTTCTCAAGATTTTGAATGTTTCCTGCAAATAAGTTAAATGGGCACGTAGGGACTTAACTAACATATCGTCAATGTGAACTTCCATTGATTTACCTATCTGTTCCTCGAACATTTTGTTAACTAGGCATTGGTTTGTAACTCCTGCATTTTGTAGCCTGAAAGACATACGTTGTAATAATAAGTTCCAAACTTAATGATAAATAAGGTCTTCTCCTAGTCCCCCGGGTTCATCTGAATCTGATTGTACCCGGAGTAGGCATCGAGAAAGGTAAGGATCTCATGGCCGGCCGTGGCATCGATCATGCGATCGATGTTAGGCAATGGAAAATAGTCTTTAGGACATACCTAGTTTAAATCCTTATAATATACGCACATTCTAAGTTTGTTTTTCTTTTTAGGAACTACGACCACGTTGACTAGCCACTCGAGGTATTTTACTTCCCGAATAGAACCTATTTTAAGAAGTTTGGTTACCTCATCCTTTATAAACACATGCTTCACCTCAAACTGGGGCCTACTCTTTTGCTTCACCGGTTTGAACTTGGGGTCGATGCTTAGCCAGTGTGTTGTTATTTCCGATGGGATCCTTGTCATATCTGAATGGGACCAAGCAAAATAATCCATATTATCGATAAGAAATTGAATGAGTTTTTTTCTGAGTTCGGAGGTTAACCCCGTTCCCAGGTATACTTTTATCTCGGGCATGTACTTGACCAGTATGACCTGTTCCAGTTCCTCGACCGTTGATTTGGTTACGTCCGAGTCTTCGGGAACAACGAAGGTTCGAGGAGTAAGGAAATCCTCTTCTTCATCATGTACGGGTGCATTATGTGAGTTTGACATATTTTATCCTGAGAACAAAAAATTCTTGACAAGAACAAGTGTGAAAATAACGTGTGCTATAAGAATCAGCACTAAAATAATGACTATTATCTTTAGCCCCACGGTGGGCGCC
The DNA here is from genome assembly GCA_026770625.1 of Nicotiana glauca. Lineage (NCBI taxonomy): Eukaryota > Viridiplantae > Streptophyta > Magnoliopsida > Solanales > Solanaceae > Nicotiana > Nicotiana glauca. The sequence continues at coordinate 78,956 of MU734581.1, forward strand.
AAACTGTTAACCTAAAAAATACGAGTAACAATTAAACTTGATTTGTGATTTTAAATATATGTAATTTAGTTCAATACTAATTGATAACCAAGAAGTATAACGTATAAATGAAGGAAATAAGTAAAATCAAACCATTGTTGCTAATCAGTATCGACCTCGAGATGAGTCAAGAACAATAAAGCAATAATAATGAAGTTAAAAGACAATTATGATGAACAATGAACGAGAAAGTAAGAGAGAGTATATTCTTTGCCAATGATTGATGATGTCTGCAAATGATTGGGGTCCCCTTTATATAATAGGGGAATCTAAATAAGATACATTTCTATTTACAGTAAAGAATCTTATTGGGACAGCTGTCTAACCGTCTAGTACGGATTCATACAAATCTATTCCAGGATTTATGCCATGATCTTGGGGACATGGCAAGAATCTTGTTCATTCTGTTAGAAATCTATAACGGCATTATCTCGAGGCTTGTCATATTAGGCTCCGACATTCCTCGAACATTTAATTCTTCGAGTTTGGTGCTCTATCATCAAGCTCGAGCCTGGTCCATCGAGCTCAAACTCGATCTATCCAGAATTCGGGCTTAAGGCGACCCCTCAAGCTCGGAAAATCGGGCATACCTGATTCCGACCATGTACACCTATATACTTCCAGTTCTATTATTGTTGCTCTCGTTATGGAGAACGTTTAATAAATAACAGTACAAGATAATACTAGCTACTTAATTTTATCCGATCTCCAAAAAAAAAGTACGAGCTCTATGATGTACTTTGTTACCCGTTGTAGGCATGTAAAATTTATTGAATTTATATTCAATAAATAATTTGGACTATATTTTAAATATACTAGTCTAAATATTATAGGCAAATATAATTAAATTAATGATATAAGTCCAATATATGAATCAAATAAATAAGTCTTAATCCATTGAGCTAGCCCATTTAATTGGGCTAAAGTGATGAGCCCACTTCATTAAGCCCAAAATGTCATTTTCCTAGAAGCCCAGTTTGGTACCATGTGTCAAATGACGTGGCACGCCAAGTCAAACGGAAGAACCAATGGGATCATGCCACGTGTCAAAATGACAAGGCATGTCCAGTCACACTAAAAGGCCAATGAAATCGCGCCACGTGTGCAAGTGACGTGTTCTAGCCAATCAAATGCGGTCATGTCACACTTCAATTTGATTGGTCATAAAGAGTTTGTTCTTATCATAACTCTTCCCTTCCACAATTATAAATAGGGATCTTCATAACCCAGAAAAGGGACCAGAAGTTATAACAAGAAGCAAGAAAGAGCTCGTGGATCAAACGCTGCAAATTTCTCCACAAGTTTCAAGCTTCAAGTTCAAGTTCAAGAAATCAAGTTCAAGCTCAAGAACGAAGAACAAATCAAGTTCAAGCTCAAGAACGAAGAACAAATCAAGTTCAAGTCCAAGCAATCAAGCTCAAGCTCAAGAACAAGATCATCGTTCGTGGCAACAAACATAGATTCAAGATCAAGCTCAAAGGCCCTTGAAATTTATACTAGAAAAGTAGAATCAAAGGATTCATAGAGATTGTACACTCAAATATTTGAAATCAAATACTACAATTGTTGCGATATTTTTCAGTCTTAATTTTAATTTTCTCGTCCGCAAATTTATTGTCTACACCCGTCTAGCTACTTTTTGGTTCATATGTTGTGAAAATATCAAATAACAAACTTACCTTCTTGGAACTCAATTATATGTACTCATTTAATTAGTGAATTTATATAATTGAGCTACAATATATGGATACTATCTTTTGGGATATTACTTGGGAGCATGCACCTTAAACATTTAATAACCAGACATTTTTGCTGTCAGACTCTTTTGTCAAATGCTTAACTAAAGTTGGTTATTTTACAGGTTTACTCAAGAAAAACGACTACAATTTCTTTCTTTCTTCGTAGTTAATTTCTTTGCCAGTTCCTGCTAAAATGAAAATTTGGAACTTTTTCTTAAGTACATGTAATTCACTACTGATTGGTTAATTATTAATAAATTTAATTTTAAAACTTTCCAATATATATATATATATATATATATATATATATATATATATATATATATATATATATATATATATAGGACCTTCTATTGATTGGAACAAAGAATTACAATTATACTAGTATTGCGGAAATGAAGTTGAATTTCTTCACTCGAAGGCTAATAATAAGCTTTCTAATTACTTTTGAGTTATTCTTTATTTTTTTTTGTCAAATTTAACCTTTAATCAAAAGTCAATGTCACCCGTAAAATAGAAAAAACGACGACAAATTATTCTCCCTGAGACAGTGCCATGACATAGTGTACGCTACCAAAAAAAGAGAAATTACTAGCTATGTCTATTTATAAGTAGCTCATTACAAAAATTGGCCAATTCACAAAATATTACTAATATTAGCCAATTAGTTATTTGTAGAAAAAACAAATCAAATTTTTGCTTCGTTTTGAGCGGGTGTTATTAGAATACATTAGGAACAACTTAAGGAGCTTGAATCTTAGTTTTGGGATTATTTGGTAATGTTTTTGAGGTGGTTTGAATTGAAAATTCGAAGTAAAAGCTGAACATGAAAAAAATGATACATGTGTCGCAGAAGGCTTTTTTGAACTCGATTTAATTACGAATTTTGATACAAAACCAGTTCAAATCACCTCCAATCTTTCTCAAATTTTGTATATTGAGTTATCTATATATTTTCAATGAATTTCAACTGTACCCATTGAAAAAGTTCCTTTTTTGTTTAGATTTTTGGAATATTGTATAAATTTTTGTATTTCATCACCTTATTTGCTACCCCGTCTATGAAATTTCCTTTCCATCGTGTATCCAATGTTGCGCTTAAAAATATGGAAGGTGATTTTTGCATGTGATTCTTTGAGAGAAAGAACCCTAATTTTTGGATTTTTAATTTTTGTTGGCTAGTTTTGGTAAGTCTATGATTAATGGCTAGAGGTTGGTAAGTTGAGATTTATTTGGGACATTTGTGTAAGTTTTCCAATTAAAAAAAAGCCCATTTCCGATAGAAAAAAGTGGTCAGAAATTTTCGACAGAATCGGTCGGAAAATGCATAAAAATATATTTTTCAAATTTTAATAATAATTAGGACGGATATTCCTTCCATATCCGTCATAAATTTTGGCGAAAAATTCCACGTAACTGTTAGGGACCAATTCGGTCGGAAACAATTAAAAAAATAAAAAAAAAATAAAAAAAAGAAATAGCGATCGATTCGGCTGGAACATTTTATTAATCGAGGGTTGACTATTTTGACCTATTTTCCGACAGAATCAGTCGGAATGTTATTTAAAAAACCCTACCCGCGACCCCTTTATATCACTACTAGAAATCACCCTTATTGTGGCAACTAAAATCGCCACAAATCTCATTTGTTGCTGCTAAAAGGTATTAGCGGCTACTTCTGTATTGCCACAAGCAAAACCGTAACTGAAGGTTATTTGTGGCGATATTTGTAGTGTTTCCTCGCGTACCTGTTTGCCACAAAAGTTTGAAAAAAACGTTACAAAAAATTATTCCATACGAATAAATATTAGAGGTGTCGCCACTATATATTCACATTTAGCACTGACTACTGTTGCCACAAAATATATTTATGTTGAGTGGCAAGATTATGTTGCCACAAAAGGTTGAAAAAAACGCTACAAAAAATTGTTCCATACGAAAAAATATTAGATGGGTCGCCACTATATATTCACCTTTAGCACCGACTACTGTCGCCACAAAATATATTTATTTTGAGTGGCAAGATTATGTCACCACTATAAATATTCTTTAGTAGAGACTAAAATTGCTACAAAAAATATTTATGTCCAGTGGCAAGATTGTGTTGCCACTATAAATGTCCTTCAGTAGAGACTAAAGTGGCCACAAAAGTTTTAACCATGAAAGACACAATATTTTTTGCAGCCACTAAAGTCGCTGCAAAAGAAATTGACCTTATGTGACAACTTATATATCACAACAGTTACTAATTTTTTGACAAAACTATATGTCACCACTAAAAGTTATTTTCTCAACAATTATAACGACCAAAATTAATGCTTTTCCATGCCAGTAGGAACCTAATTCTCTAAAATTTCATATAGAGATATTCATAACAATTGACTATCAATATTGAAGCAATCAACAATGCTTGACAAACCCCAAAAGAATTTCTCAAGCCGAATATTGTAAATATTATAATCACTAAAAATTCAATTACATATATACTACCCGACACTTTATTGTACATTGTAATTGTACGCATATACATATCCCAAAAACGATAAAATATTAAGTGTCTTGTAACTGCTCCTTGCCCGACACCATCCTTGAATGATACCATTATTTAAGTGTCTTGTCCCTGCTAGACAAAAGTAATATATATAAAGAACATAATGTAATTTGTTATAGACTACTCTCAAAATTCTAAGAATTTTCAATCTATGTCAAAGGAAAGCAAGAAATTGCTTGTGACTGTGTACTAAAAAGCAGCTTAATAATTCCAAAAGTTGTCTTGACACAAAGCAAGTTTTAAGACAACATAAGAAGCTGTTCTTTTATCCATTCTTCCCCAAAACCAGTAAATATTTTTTGCTTAATTAATCGACAATCAATTTAAAGAAAATCCAGAATCTAGGAGTGTTAAACACGTTAGAAAAATAACATGCATCGAGGCACATTAACCCGTCCCACGCTATCTGTATCTAGGAGTGTTAAAAGGGTTTCAAAGGCTACGGAGTCGACACCTCAATTATTCATCAAGTACGAGCTATCTTCCGCCAACACAAGTACTAAATAACTTCCTACCAAGACTTAGGTAGATGAAACAGAATCAGCTATTGTTTCCTAAGTACATGTTGTTATAAAAGTGACGTACTTCATTATGTGTTATGTTAGTTATGTACCCTACAAAATGTTTTTCATTTTGGGATACGACCGCCAACAACGAGGCCTCTCCTCTTGTTACTACTTTACTACTACTATTTAGTACTGCGAAACATAACTGGTGAGTTCATCTCATGTTAATGTTTAATAATGATACAATTTGGCTCTGATTATGTTCCCAAAATTAAGTAGTTTGGTTCGGTTAAAAAAAAACTAAACCTTACATTTTTTGGTTAACAAAGGTTTTAGCAATAACCTCGTGTATCATACTTCAAAGACAACTTGATATTCAAGAAAATTACAGGTACTGCAGTTATGAAGATAGCACATAAAGCAAATGCATGCAGAAATGTCGACTATAGTTCTTGACAAACAAAAAGAAATTCTGTAAAGGATATGAATCATAAAACTTGTGTAAAGGATACGAATCAGAGTTATCACTACAAAGCCGCTCTTAAACCTATAGCAATCTAAAACAATCAGTACAAGTGTTACAGATTGTTAAGAGTTCAGCTATGGTGGTTTGTCGAATCAGGAAGAAGAAGGAGAAATGAGAAGAAAAGTGTAGAAGTAAACGGTTACTTCATTTCTAAGAAGGGAAAAACTCTACACTGTTACATTCACTTTAGGCTAAGTAGTATATGTACATTAACTAGCTTTTAACTAACTATAACTACTAACTATAGTTAAGTATCTAACTACCTAGTAACTGTAGTTCAGTTAAATATACTAGCCTCTCTCTCAACACTCCCCCTCAAGCTGAGGGATGAAATACATTCTTCATTCCCAGCTTGTTGAGAAGATAGTCGTGTTGTGGCCTGCACAAAGCTTTAGTCAACACATTTGCTAGCTGTTCTGCTGTTCCCACATGTTGTGTCTGTATGAGACCTTGCATTAGTTTCTCCCTTACAAAATGACAATCAATGTCTATATGCTTGGTATGTTCATGAAAGATAGGGTGTGCAACAATTTGGATTGTTACCTTACTGTCACAATGTAGAGGCACTGGAACAGTAATATCCACTCCCAATTCTTTGAAAAGCCCAGTTAACCACACAATTTCAGCTACTGTGGTTGCCATGCTTCTAAACTTTACTTCACCTGAGCTTCTAGACACTGTATTTTCTTTTTTTGATTTCCAAGAAATCAATGCATCACCAAACTTGATCACATACCCTGTGACTGACGTCCTAGACTCCACACAGCTTCCCCAATCTGAATCGCAGTAGGCTACTAGATTGTTGCACCTACCTGCTGGCATGAGTAGCCCCAGTCCAGTAGTAGATTTGATATATCTTACTACTCTCTTGGCAGCCTCCATGTGAGATACCTTGCGTGCATGCATGTACTGGCTGAGTACCTGCACCATAAAGTCTATGTCCGTCCTAGTCATAGTTAGATATAGAAGCCTCCCAACTAGCCTCTGATAGTTGCCTCAATCTCCAAGTTGTACATCCTCAGGATCATTGCCTTTCACCACTTGATCAAACTCTACAGAAGTGAGTTTGTGGGTGAGTTCAAGAGGTGTATGAGCAACTTTCCCTCCTGCCAAACCAAGTTCAGACACCAACTCTAGAGCATACTTCATTTGGCACATTAAGATTCCCTTTGTTGACCTTGAGAATTCAATTCCAAGGAAATACTTCACTTCTCCTAGATCCTTCATTTTAAAGCTTTCTTGCAGCTCTTTTCTAACTTGTTGGATGATGAGCAAACTGCTACCAGTTACCAACAAATCATCAACATAGACTAGAACAACTACAAGATCAGCTCCTCTTCTCTGTGTGAAGAGAGAATAATCATATTGACTCTGACTGAATCCCATATGCAAGAGTGCCTCTGTTAGCTTAAGGTTCCACTACCTGGGGGCCTACTTCAAGCCATACAAGGATTTATGCAATTTAGATACCTGCTTAGTCTCCCCCTGACTTGAAAAGCCATCTGGAATCTCCATGTAGACCTCCTCCTCAAGATCACCTTGGAGAAAGGCATTATGTACATCCATTTGGAAGGTGTACCAGTTATATGCAGCAGCTAGAGCAACCACAGTTCTCACTGTGACCATCTTGGCCACATGAGAGAAAGTTTCAGTATAGTCTAGTGCCTCTTGTTGGCTGTAGCCTTTAGCTACAAGCCTGGCCTTATATCTTTACACATCACTATTAGACTTGTACTTGACTTTGAACACCCACTTACATCCAATAGGAACCTTTCCTTGTGGCAAATCAACCAAGGACCAAGTGTTGTTATTTTGCAAGGCTGAAATCTCAGCCTGCATGGCTTCAACTCACTTAGGATTAGCACTATCCTCTTTGAAGCTACTAGGCTCAATAATAGCTGAGTAGACACCAAGGTAAGCCCTGTAGTCTGGAGAAAGGTGATTGTAAGAGACATGATATGAGATAGGATAGGAACAGGTGGAGGTTTATGAGTGACCAGCGTAATCTGTTAACCATATAGGAGGATTTGAGGGTCTAGATGATCTTCTGAGACCTTCAGTGGGTAATGAGGGTGTAGTAGCAGGTGTAGGAGGAGATGGTGCAGACATATCAGATGTAGAAGGTGGTGAAGACATATCAAAGTGACTTGGACAGGAAGAAGGAGAGGAAAGGGGAATAGATGAAGGAGGTGATGGGTCAGAAATATGAGAAATAGGGGAATTTATGGGATGAATGGTAGAAGTATGCTGTTCAGGTGAAAGATTTGTGAACACTAGAATAGGAAATAGTGGAGAGTTTCCAAGGTGCACATGCTTGAAAGAAAATATATCTTCTTTGAAAATAGTGTCCCTGCTTACAAAGAACCCTTTGGATTGTAGATCATAGAGAAGATACCCCTTTTGAGAGGTTGAGTACCCCATATGAACAGCTGGGATTGCCCTGGGACTAAACTTGTCAACCTTTTGCACTTTTGTGGCATAGCATAGACTTCCAAACACTCTGAGATAATGTAAAGAGGGAGTCTTCTAAAACATCACTTCATAAGGAGACTTTCCTTGAAGAAGTCCAGTGGGTAGCCTATTCAGAAGATATACTGCAGTAGATAAGCACTCTCCCCAAAATTTTAATGGCATATAGGCTTGAAACCTGAGAGCCCTAGCCATATCCAAAATACTTCTGTGCCTTCTCTCAACCACCCCATTTTATTGGGATGTATATACACAAGAGCTTTGACGAAGGATCCCTAGACTTTGCAAAAAATGTTGAACTTGATCATTCACAAATTCTGTTCCATTGTCAGATTTAAGACACTTGACTGCAGTTTTGAACTGATTTGCCACCATAGTTAGAAAATTCCTTAAAACTACTATTATATCTGCCTTTGTAGTTAAAAGAAATATCCATATATATTTAGAGAAATCATCTACCAGTGTTAAGAAGTATCTCTTACCATCATGAGTGGGAAATCTATATGGACCCCACACATCCGCATGAACAAGATCAAAGATAGATGTAGAGCATGAAGTACTAGAAGGAAAAGGTAGTCTTGGTTGTTTAGCAATAGGACATACATTACAATGATGATGTTCAGTTCTATGTAGACCCTCAAGGTTATGTAGTTTCTGTAAGACCTTTAAGGGAGCATGCCCTAATCTTCTATGCCACCAAGAAGAATGAGTATATGAACTAACATTATTTAGACTACCAGTCTTATTTGTACTAACTGTAATGTTTGCACTTGGTGATGTATGGTGATCTGGACCATGTCTGTATGCAGCCTTGACGATGTAGAGTCCAAACTCCTCTCTACCAATCCCCAGAACCTTTCCACTGAAGAGTTCCTGAAACACACAAAAGTCGGGAAAGAATGCCACTAAGCATCTTAACTCTTTTGTGATCTTAGACACTGACAACAAGTTATACTTGAAATCTGGAATGTGAAGAACGTTCTTTATTTTCTTACTCCTGAAGAAAGAACAAATTCCAGTATGTGTAATAGAGGCATGTTCACCAGTAGGTAATTGGACCTTATTTTTATCCTTCTCTGACACTTTTTCATAAGAGTCCAACAAATTCAAGCTATGCATCATGTGATTAAAAGCCCCTGTGTCTACTATCCAATCCTCATCCATTAAGGTTGAAACAAAGGCATGTAGAATACATGTTGTCTTTGAAGTAGCTGAGTTGGCAATAGGTTCAACCTCTTTACCCTTGTTCAGCATCTGTCGAATTTGCTGATATTGTGCTGGAGTGAAGAACTAAGCAGGAGCAGGACAGTTGACTTGAGAACCTTGTACCTCTGAAGATTCACTTCTGTAGTTATTCTCCATGGGATCCATATTAGTATTCACATTATTCGCCTAAGCATCAAAAGTTCCTCCTCTCCTCTTGTTCCTGAAATCACTAGGATATCCATTAAGTTTGAAGTAGACATCCCTTGTATGACCCCTACCCTTACAATAGTCATAATAGACTGGTTGTTTGTTAAAGGAGTTCCTAGATTTATAACCTCCACTATTTGTATTGGTGTATCCTCCAGCATTATGATGTCCTCCATTGTTACCACTGGTATGAGCCCTGTTACTCATCATAGCAGTAGCTTCACTATTGTCATTAGCACTATTCATACCTTTTCCAATAATCCTTTGACTTTCAACATTGATTATCATCGAATAGGCTTGATTCAGCTTTGGTAAGGGTCTAGTCATAAGCACCTGCTTTTTAGAATTCTCATAGGATTCATTTAGTCCTGTTAGAAACTGATAGAGCTTTTGAAGCTGATAGTGTTCTACATGTTTCTTAGATTCAGGACAACCACAAGAAGGTGGTGGAGTGAGGGTTTCATATTCATCCCATAGTTCTCTCAAACGAGAAAAATACACTGATACAGATAATACTCCTTGTGTTAGCGTAGCAATTTCCTTGTGTAGATAGGCACCTCTAGAAGCATTTACTTTATCAAATCGTTCTCTAAGATCTTCCCAAATAGTATAGGCGTAAGAAGCATAGATAACACTACTAATCAGATTAGGTGCTACTATATTCATAATCCAAGCTAGCACTATTGCATTACACCTATCCCACAGATTGTGAAGGCTAACATCATAGTTACTCCTTTTGCAGGTGCCTAAAACAAAACCTAATTTGTTTTTATCATGAAGAAAAATTTTCAATGATCTACTCCAAATTGAGTAATTTTCAGATCCTAGTAGCTGAATAGAGATTAGAACTGAACCTTGTGTATCGGAGGGATGAATGTACAGAGGACGATGATGATCCACTTGATCTACTAGATTTACCGCTCGAGTTTCAACAACTTCTTCAGTAGCCGGCATTGTTCCAGATGTTTGAAGAAAGCTATAAATCTATGAAGATACGTAGTCGATTATCAAGGATTGAACCTTAATCCAACAGATTTCAAACATGCAGATCGAGACTCAACTCAATTGATCAGATCTGCTATGGAGATTAATTCACTTTGATTCGTTACAGCCAAACTCACACTCGATTAACCGAGCTCTCATACCATGTTAAGACTTCAACTATGGTGGTTTGTCGAATCAAGAAGAAGAAGGAGAAATGAGAAGAAGAGTGTAGAAGTAGACGGTTACTTCATTTCTGAGAAGGGAAAAACTCTACACTGTTACATTCACTTTAGGCTAAGTAGTATATGTACATTAACTAGATTTCAACTAACTATAACTACTAACTATAGTTAAGTATGTAACTACCTACTAACTGTAGTTAAGTTAAATATACTAGCCTCTCTCTCAACACAGATCACTTTGGATTTGTAACAATGACATAAGTACCAACAGTATTAACAATACCAACAATAACAAAGAAAAACGAGGCACTGATGATTTGGTTAAGCATATTTGTGCTCGATGACATGATTATATGAACAACTTGGCAGAGGTGTTAATGGGCTATCAAGCACTTAGCTCCAACGCTCTTAAACTACCTTTTTCCAGTCCGCATGTGAAAAAAAAACATCAAGGATACTTTGGTTGACATGGTTATGATGTAGTAAAAGAGGATATGAGAGAGGAAATAATGAGTTTAAGGAGGTTACTGGAAATAAAAAATAGACTTATCAAAAGGGGAAGGTATTGTTATCATAGAACTAGATTCAACAAATTGAAACAAAAACAAAAAATAACTAGCCAAAAAAACTAATACTGATACTGATTAAAAAAAATGCCAGCCACCCAAATCTAGCCATATAAATTCAATAATAACAATAAAGAACAAGCTAAAATAACCAACCACCAAACAAGGAGATGCACAATAATCTATCCAAAAGGAACAGGAGGAGGAAGTGTCAGGGGAAGAAATATCAACTGATGAAGACATATAAATTGAAGAAGAGGAAGAGGAATAGACAAGTGAAGAAGAATATGGAAGTGTGGAGGAAAACTCCACCTTTGGAGAAACTACTAATACTATGAACCTATCACTTATATGAGTCTAATCTGATGGAGGAAAAGCTACAAGAGGGAATATATGAGGAAGAACAAACACTGTGACCAGATCACAGTCCAAATCATCATCATCATTTACCTGGTTTTAATGATTAAGTCTATATATTAGAATGTGAGAGGCATCAGATCTTAGGGTGCCTTTGATAGGCTTAATCAGTTTAGGGGAAGATATAAACTTTTATTTATGGCTGTAGCAGAACTGAGACCAAAAATAGATAAGTTTACAAGAGGGTTAGGATATCACTCAGTATGCTCTAATTGCAATAACAAGATTTGGTTATTTAGTTGTTTATAATGCCTACCTAATATGGTCAACATTTCAATGCACAAGATCAACCTTTCTTTTGAAATAAAACCAACACATTACTAAAATTAGAGATACCAACAGACTACTAAATCCCTAAACATGAAATCACTACAGAAGGAAGGAAGAAGAAAAGTCGAGAAGGAAGAAGAATTGTTAAGAAGGAGTGGAGCAAGTACCTGTTTTTGTTGCATTATGGTCAAGAAATTAACAAATTGTCCATGTATCTTCTTTTCCACTTCTAGAGAGATCCTCTTGTCTGCTTCTGCATTTGCGTGTTGACACTCCTCATTTGCGTGTTGACGCTCCACTGCTAACTTCCTTTCCAACTCAATTTCCATATTTCTTTGAACCTCAACAGCCATTTGTTCACGTTCTTCTTGCAACTTCATTTCCATCTCGGCTTTCATCTCTTGATGCTATCTATAGAAGAAGACAAGCTGGCCTCTATGTTTGCCTACTGAATGTTACACTTTTTAGGAGGCTTATTTTCTTATCCTTTTCTACGAACATAGCTTGTTCTCTTACTTAACAACGAAGGATAAAATCTCATCTCTAGTCATGGGATGCTCGATCTCCTCAGATTGTTGCTGAACGATAACTTCCTGGAGTTGACCCCGCATTTATACATATAATAATTTAAATCAAAACATATTAAATGAAACTTACAAAAACAAAGAACTTTCTAAGTGTTTTTAGATAATTACATGAATTTGTTGGGACTGTGAATCGAACCACACCAGTTCGCCTCTATCATCCTTGCGTGTTGTGACGACCCGGCCGGTCGTATTAAAAATTAACACCTCGATCCTGTATTAACTATTTTTCCAAGTTTATTTCTGCTATTTTGATTTGCCGGGACATTCGGTTTTGAGTTTCAGAGAGTTTTGGGATACTTAGTCCCTAAATGAGAGCTTAAGTGTTGGAAAGTGGTCCATAGTTGGAACAGTGTAAAGAAGGCCTCGGAATGTAAATCTGATGGTTCCGTTAGCTCCATTGGGTAATTTTGGGTTTGGGAGTGTATTCGAATTGTGTTTTTGAGGTCCGTAGCTAATTTAGGCATGATATGCTGAAGTTTGAATTTTGGAAGTTTCCAGTTCGATAGTGAGATTTTGATCCGATGGTCGGAATTGAATTTTGAAAGTTGTCATAGTTTCATCATGTTATTTGGGAGGTGTGTGTAAAATTTCAGGTCTTTCGGATGAGGTTTGGCAGACTTTTTGATTGAAAATGTGTTTTTAGAGTTTTTGGAAATTTTATGCTTGAATTCGATGAAAAATAGATGTGTTGATGTTGTTTGAAGTATTTTGAAGATTGGTACAAGTTTGAATGATATTTTAGGATTAGTTGGCATGTTTGGTTGAGGTCACGCGGGCCTTGGGTGTGTTTCGGAAGGCTAACAGATCAATTCAGACTTGAAGAAAAGCTACTAAAATTTTAGCTTCTGCATTTTTCGCTTCTGCGGTGAATAGTAACCGCACCTGCGGTGAACAGTAACCGCATCATCGGTGAACGGGTTTGCACCTGCGGTGAATAGTAACGACATCTGTGGTGAACGGTAACCGCACCTGTGGTGAATAGTAACCGCACCTGCGGTGAACAGTAACCGCAAGTGCGAAAATTGCTGGACAGACTATTTCAAGTTCTGAAAACCTTTTTTGGCGATTTGGAGCTCGGGTGAGGCAATTTTTAGAGGGAATAACGGGGTAGGTGTTCTTAATTTAATTTTGGTTAAAGTACTCGAATCTATTATTAGTTTTGGCATTTAATCCGTAAAATTTGTTAGAAAAGTTTAGAAAACCCTCTCGGATAGAATTACGGATTTGAGGGTCGAAATATTATGGGATTTGGAAAATTTTGGTATGGTTAGACCCGTGACAGTGTGAGGTTTCTGGAAATATAAATTTTACCGGATTCTGAGATGTGGGCCCGATGGGCGTTTTGGTTATTTTACCTAATTTTGCATCTTAGCTTTGAATTAAATCATAGAATCAGTTTCATGAAGTATTATTTACATTATGAAATAGAATTGAATAGATTCAGGCCATTTGGAGTGGGATACTCGTGGCAAAGGCGTGATTTCTAGTTGACTTTAAACCGGTTCGAGGTAAGTGGCTTGTCTAACCTTGTGTGGGGAACCTTTCCCCTTAGGATATGATATTTGGTAATTGAATGCCTTGTACGTGAGGTGACGTGTGCGTACTTGTGCTAATTGTTGAAAATACGATTTTACTTTAATTACTTAAACCGAGTCCCTTTCTTAGCTATTTTATTCTACTTGCAAACATAGCCTGTGTTAGTTTTGAAAAGCATGCCTAGTTAACTTTATTGCCTATTTGCTTAAACTGCTTTAATTGCATTACGTGAAGCATGTTAGGCTAGAATTTACTGTTTAATTATTACGGACTTAGTATTTGTTTTTGATATTCTTGAGCCACTGCTGTGTGTTTTAATTTGGGACTACGAGATGGCATTTCGAGAGATCGCCTACATGTGTTTATGAGTTGGACTGAGGTGCGGGATACCAACAGATCCCTATCATATATATATATATATATATATATATATATATATAGAGGATACGAAGAGATCCTCGGAATACCAAGAGATCCCTATCATACATGGAGAATACCAAGAGATCCCTATCATACATTGAGGATACCAAAAGATCCTTGGGATACGAAGAGATCCCTATCATACGTTGAGGATACCAAGAGATCCTCGGGATACAAAGAGATCCCTGGCACATATTGAGGATAACGAGAGATCTTCAGGATACCAAGAGATTCCTGACATATATTGAGGGTACTAAGAGATCCTCGATTATCATATTTGTTGTGAGCAGTATTTCCTTGTGTTTGCCTTATTTCTGTTTTCCGTTACTGTATCCTTATTATCCTGTGTAGATTATTACAATAGATTCTCATTTATACTGCTCATTTATCCTGTCATTTATTATTTATTTTATCTTAGTAGGGCCTTGACCTTCCTCGTCACTACCCGATCGATGTTAGGCTTGGTACTTACTGAGTACCGTTGTGGTGTACTTATGCCCTTCTGCGCATGTTTTTCATGTGCAGATCTAGGTACTTTCACTTTGTCTTATCATCCTTGAGGTGAGGCACTTCGGTAGAGACTTCAAGGCATATCTGTCGCGTCCGCAGACCGAAGAGTCCGTTTCTATCTTTCTGTAATAGTATATCCCTCTAGTATTCCCCTTTTTGGTTAGACATTTCTGGAGTTAGAGCTTCTTATGTATCTCTTAGATTGTGATTCATGGGTTTTTGGGTTTTGGGAAAATGTATTAGTTTTAAGAGTTGATATTGTGTATACCGAGTGACACTTTTAAATGCTGTTTATTTACTCTACTTTTGTTTTAAATTGTTTCTTCTGCAAATTTCGTTTATCTTTCGCAATTTAGGCTTACCTAGTCATAGAGACTATGTGCCGTCACGATGGTTCACGGAGAGCGAACTGGGGTCATGACATGTGTATGTTGGATCTCCCAAACTTTATCTTGTGTGTCCGGTTCTCTAGTAATAGGATTTCTCTACAATATAGTTATGGAGAAAAAATATATAAGCAAATATACAAATATATAAATAACAAAGAAGCATATGTGATAGTAGGGGATTAAATATATCTTTATCGTATATTCCTCTACTTCTGCAAAAGACTTTGTACTACAAGTATGTATAGTTATTTACTTTTTTCTATTTTTTTTGTTCCTCTCACTTACAACATGTAAGTAAATAGATTAATAAATCACCATTCAAAGAGACAATCTTCAGGTATTAAGTTAATACCATAAATTCTGGACTTCCAAAATATTGTATTAGGTATTTTCAGTCCTCAAGCTCAACATTTTCATGTCGATGAGATAATCATTCTTCGTTAGTACTGTACTTAGAGTAGTCGAGCTTTACATACTCTAAAAAGCCTTTGCATAGTGCTAATAACAAAGGCCTGAAATCTATGCTCTCACAACCCACTGCAAACTTCAAATTCATCCTGACAATAAATGTAACATTATATTCAATATCCTAACCACATAAATAAACCTTGCAGCTTAAAGTCAATATAATATTGAAAGCAGTTTATTACCTTGACCTTTAACTACATTACTTCACCGTGTTTAAGAACTATTTTCTGTCAATTTCCATCTTGGAACGAGATAGTGCTCCTCATGATCAAACCACAGTAATTAACAATATCTCTACCTATAACCTACTGCTCTATCAATGTCATCTGGAATCGTAATTTTAACTTTGCCCCCATACTTAGTTTTTACTTTTAAATTTTTAGATTTGTATTTTCCTCTTCCTCTTCCTCTTCCTCTTCCTCTTCCTCTTCCTCTTTTTTTTTATTACTGGAAGAAACTGCAAAGTAAGTGGATACTATTATTCATTAGTAGCTCCACTCAATTAGTAAAAATAATTTTCATGAAGAAAATAAAAAATAGAAACTAACTTGCACAATTTTCAGCCTCTGGAGAGCAATACATAGTTTCTATCACATTTCGTGATGATTGTGTTTCTAAATAAGGTATTTGGAGAGATTTAGTAGATACTTGCCCGGTCTATAAAAGTCCTTGACTCGGGTTGCTTGATTTTTCTATCTCTACAAATGCATCAGATACTCGTCCGGTCTCTATGTGTGGCTGAGACGTCGCTCCAAAATTGCCACGTCCTTGAAAATTTTTACGACCATAGCTCGTCCCGCCTCTCCCATGTTTTCCTCGTCTAATTACTACAAAAAACATAAAAAAAATGATTGATCAGAATAGAAAAAATATTATTCACTAATTTACTTCATCACTTATTCTCTTATGAAATTAGTAAGGAAAAACATACAGAAAACTTTCAAAATAAGACATAGACATAAATCTTCAAGCATTAAAAGATAATAAAAAAAGAAATATAAAGATTCAAGTATCAATAATCTTTGGTTCATTGACAATTCCAAACATATACACGGGTTAGTATAAAGTTATGGACAAAAATACAGAGAATTTTCAAAACTAGATGTAACATCTATATCATCCGTCTTTTGCTTCTTAGTCTTCAAGAGAATGTATCGGTGTCCTCCCCATCATCATCAACAAATAACACTTCTTCGCTATCTTCACTCTCTGATATTTTTATATGATTAATGAAATTATCTTCCTCATTATGCACATTGTTTTGAGCTTGTGTACTTGCATGATCGTAGTTAATACTTTGTGGTTCAACATTAGCCCTAGATAGAGACACCTTAACAATGTTTTCTTGGTCATTGGTGCACGAAGTATTAAATTCACCTCCCTCTTGTTGATAAACTTATTCATTTAGTAATTCTTCATCTTTAATATCTATACAATTATCATTATTATTAGGCATTTTGAAAAGGTCACGAGGATTTATCTTCACAACAACAAGCCAATCATTATCAACCATGTCATCCAAGTAAAAGAATTATTCTGATTGATATGCCAACACAAATTGCTCATCTATATTCAATGCATACCGAGTATTCACACTTGTGAAGCCATATTTGTCAATCTTATATCCTCTTCCTAAGTGAGCCACATCCCACCAATGACACTTGAATAAGTAAACATTTATGTTTCCCAAATAAGATAACTCATAAATATCCTCTAATACACCATAATAATCTTTATTAGAGTACGAATTATCTCCTCTAACAAGAACACCACTATTTTGCGTTTTTCTTCTCAATGCAAGCTCTTTTGTATGGAATCTAAATCCATTCACCACAAATATTGAATATCGAAGTAATAATGGTCCAGGGCCGATGGCTAAGCTTATGAGCTCATCATTTGCACACCCTTGTGCAGATAGTACAAATATCTACAAAGACGAACAAAACTTTTATGACCAATAACACGATGGGATAAATAAACTAATATCAATATTATCATTTGAGTAGACACTTCACGTGCACGAAACCAATCAAGAAATCCATTTTTATGAGATCTCATTGAACTTTGGCTTTCAATATCTCTTGTATATTCCCAACATTTTAAGTTAGCGAAGATAAATCGAATTTATCTCAATGTGAAACTATCTTGGAGTTAATAAGAGACTTAATCCATGAAATTTGAAACCTTTTCATAATTTTGAAGCACATACATACATGCTTTTTTAAACTCATCATGAGATAGCATGATGCCTTCTGAGGCACCTTTTGTTTGCCCACTTTTCTTAAAGATAGACATATCATCATTTGACATAGATCCTTCGTCATTCCTAGTTGGTTTATTGTACTTTTTGAGATATTCTTCAAGTATCTTGAGAAAAATGTGAGGCTTTCCTCTGCTAAATAACCTTCTACAATTGAACCTTCTAGACGATTTTTGTTGCGAATATATGACATAAGTGTTCGCATATACCTATATAAAATGACTTATTAATATAATGTGTGTCATTCTAAAAATATATCATCAAAATTATTAAACAATAAATTACCTCTCAATAGGATACTTATTCCGATATTGAGTTGGTCCATCAAGCTTTGCTTCACTTGGTAAGTGAATTGGCAAATGAACCATGACATCAAAGAAAGCAGGAGGTGAAACAAGTTGAAGTTTGGTCAAAATAACATGAATTTCTGCCTCTAGGATATCAAGATCTTCAATCATCAAGCACTTAGAGTATATATTCTTAAAAAACTTTCCTAAGGCTATAATTGGAGCGCACACTTCCTTGGGTATCAAACCACGTATAACTACTGGAAAAATATCTTGCAACAATACATGATGATCGTGATATTTCAATCCATATATATTTTTCTCCTGTACGTTGACACACCATGAAATGTTTGAGCAAAATGCATCAGGAACCTTCAGATTAGCTAAGAAACTGTATACCTTCAGCTTCTCTTCCGCGGAAAATGCATATCATGCTGTCGATAATAAAATATTATTCCCATCCTCAATAGGATGCAGCCTTTGTCTGATTCCAAGATCCATCAAGTCATATCTACTTTTCAATGTGTCTTTTGTCTTTTTAACCATATTCATGACAACTGATATAATATTATCAGACATATTTTTTTTGATGTGCATCACATCAAGGTTATGTCGTAACATAAGACTCTTCTAATAAGGCAATTGGAAAAAGATACTTTTCTTCTTTCAATTGTAAGAATTACTATGAATATCACGCTTTCTCTTTTGTCCTATACCAAAAGTCACATTACCCAAAGCTTGTAATTTCACAAGTGCTTCATCACATGTTAAAGGGTACTTCTCCGCCATGGATGGTCCATGGTAAAGAAGCGACAATGACCCATATAACACAACTAACTACACAAGGAAGTCGATTGTGTATCTTTATATAAACAAGGGAATGAAAGCTTGCCTTTGGTTTACCATCCTGAAAGATTTTCATATGCAGGAAAGTCATTGATTGTCCACATGGTAGACACACACATCAGAAAATTAGATTTTGTGTGTGCATCATAAGTCTCCACCCCGTCCCATAATTCTTTCAACTCTTTAATCATTGGTGGTAAATATACATCGATATCATTTCCTGGACACTTGGGGCCTAGAATAAGAAGCATCATCATGAAATATGGATTTTTCATGCAATCTCATGGTGTCAAGTTATATGTATCTAGTACGACTGACCAAATGCTATGATTAGAACTCATATTCCCATAAGGTTGGAACCCGTCACTCGCCAAACCTAATCGAACATTTCTTAACTCAGCTGAAAAGGTAGGATGTCGTGCATCAAAGGATTTCCATGTTATTGAGTCATATGGATGTCGCAAGACAGCACCATCAATATTTCCCTCCCTGTGCCACCTCATCTTTTTAGCTATTTCTCTTGCCATGTACAATCTTTGAAGCCTTGGTTTGATTAGAAAATGCTATAAGATTTTATGAGCTAATTTCTTGCCTTTGTATTCTTCGGACTTCCATCTAGACTTACCACACTTAGGACATGCTTGGACATCGGCATAATCACGCCAATATAAAATACAATCATTCCAACATGCATCTATTTTGGTGTACCCAAGCCGAGGTTACAAAGAACCTCTCTTTGCTTCATAGAAATAATTAGGCACAAATGACCCATCGGGAATAACTTCTTTAAAGAATATCAAAAATACATCTATCGATTTGTTGCTCCAATGGTTAATATACTTCAAGTGAAGTAGTTTAACAACAAAAGACAACTTCAAGGCTTTTTTACAACCAGGATAAAATTCTATATCAGCATCTTCTAATAATTTGTAGAACTTTGTTGCATGTATTTTTGAATATTCACTGTCCTCCGAATTATTGTTATTATTATCCTCCACATTCGTATATCCACAAGTATCGTGAATCATTTTAGTAATATTAGTCTCTGCAATACTATCAACTTCCCCTTCATCACTAACTAAAGTATTGGAAGTTTTAGCTCTAACTAACGCTTCTCCATAAATATCCCACACTTTATAAGAATACCAAAAACCCTTCCTCAATAAATCTCCACTTACACCAACCCTTAGCTTGAATACGGTATTCATACACCATTTACAAGGACACCAAATCATAGTGTTCACCGTTGGTTGACTGAATGCCCAATTAAGAAAGTTGTCTACTCCATCTCTATACCTTTGGTTGACGCTATTCCGAATATTCAACCAACTTTTATCCATCATATCTATTTTTAAAAAGAAATAAATAAATTACCTAATTAAAAGTGGAAGGATTATAATAATTAAAATATCTATAATAACTAACATACCAAAAAAATCTAATGGTGATGCAGAATTGAGAAAAAGTTAACACTGGTACAACCAAGTGCAATCCAGGTTCACAAATAATATCACTTCTGTTAAATTATCTATGTCAAAAATAACCAGATCAAAACGTCCAAGTTTGGCCATGTGAAACTATATTAACCCAATACTTTGTAAATATTACTCAGTAGAACTTGGTGAACTACATGAAACTCTAAGAGATAAGTACGATGAAGTTAATATTGAGCTATAGAAGTAACTTCAATCATTACTAAATCTGAAGCTTGCCAAAAAAGATTTAGCATATTGATAGCATCTTCTATAACCAGACATATTCAAAAATTTGGAAACCGAGAGCTACAAAAACAAAGTGTAGGAGGTGTTGACTTTGGTTGTCCAGATCTCCTAATCTGACCATGAAAACATTAAAGGAAAATAATACAGTAGAACAATATGAAAAGTAGATTAAAAAGGTCTTAACAAAAAAGAACAATTGAAATTGAAGATGTATTTTAAGATTCTAACACTTAAAAAAGGATTGAATTTAAGCAAATTACGCAAATAAATAGCAAAATATATCCATTTGAAAATTCCACAAATTAATATCAAAATATCAAAAACTAAAACTACAAAATTGATTCTTTTAACTATTATGGAATTCCTGGTCCTTTCAATCAATAAGAATCAAATTAATGGATAATTCAAATAAATAACTTATCAGCCTTTTCATTTTCGTATCCACTTCCATCATATTGATTGACTATGCTATGCTTTTAAAATTCTAACATCAAACTGATAAATACCCAAAACTATATAATAACATGTACCGTCCGAAATAGAAACAAAAAAACCAATAAGACTAAGGTCTAGAATATGAGATTATCATGAATTTCTTCAATCAACTTAAACCTAAAAATTTAGAATCGACATGGAATTTCTGTGAACTCACCATGTCAACTAAGCAAATTAGATAATAGTACAAATGTGAAGTATGTTACATACAAATATTATCCAGCTGTAAAATGCTAAACAAATTAACAATTAGAAAATTTCAAATAAATTTTCTACTACATGTCGGCTAAACCAGTCCAAAGACAAAGTTTTTAAAAACCAATCAGGCAATGTGTAATTAGAACAAATATTACTCAATCCGAAAATACCCCATCTAAAACCTTAGGTCAAAATTCTTAAATCCCAAATCAACACAACACAGGCTCAAACTCAAACCATAGTCTAATAAAATAGATCATAAAACTAACTTCGAATTATGAGGTTACCTTGAATAGAGTAAATGTGGAGCTTGAAAGTAGCAGGAGAGAACTCAATTTCTCATCTTAAAGCTTTATCGTACTAGAAAGTTACCAAATTTATGCAGGAAAAAAATATAACCACATAAGAATAGAGAAATAATGAAATACCAAACATAAAATGGCAATTATAACATGTGACGACCCGGACGGTCGTCTTAAGAATTTATGCCTCGATCCCTTATTAACTATATTTTTTGTATTTATTTCTGCTATTTTGATTTTCCGTGATGTTCGATTTTGAGTTTTGGAGAGTTTTAGGACACTTAGTCCCTAAATGTGAGATTAAGTGTTGGAAAGTTGGCTATAGTCGGAGAAGTGTGAAGACGGCCTCAGAATGGAAATCTGATGGTTCTGTTAGCTCCGTTGGGTGATTTCTAGCTTAGGTTCGTATTCCGATTGTGTTTTGGAAGTCCACAACTAATTTAGGCTTGAAATATCGAAAGGTCGAATTTTGAAGTTTCCGGTTCGATAGTGAGATTTTGATTCGAGGGTTGGAATGGAATTTCGGAAGTTGAAGTAGCTCCATAATGTTGAATGTGACATGTGTGCGTAATTTCAGGTTATTTGGACGAGTTTTGATACACGTTTTGATCCAAAGCATACTTTTAGAGTTTTGAACTTTTTAGGCTTGAATACGTGGTTGATCCATTGTTTCGATATTGTTTTAGGTTTTTTAAAGATTGGTACAAGTTTGGACAATGGTATTATACTTGTTGGTGCCTTTGGTTGAGGTTCATTAGCCTCGGGATAATTTTGGATGGTTGACAGAAGGATTTTGGAGTTGCAACTTCAATTGCTGATATCTGTCATAACCGCACCTGAGGTTTGATCCGCAGGTGCGGAGCCGCATAAGCGACAGAGAGAACGCAGAAGCGGAAAAGGGAGAAAGACAGTAGGGACCGCAGGTGCAGAAGTTGCGCTTTAAGTAAAAAGTCGCAGATGCGATCAAATCCTCGCAGAAGCGGGACCGATGTAGCCCCAGGGCCACAGACATGGAAATCGCTAGGCAGAAACATATAAATACTTGCATTCGCAAAATTTAGCTATTTTCACAATATTTCAAACGGGAAAAAGCTTGGGAATCACTTTTCAACAGGGATTTTTAGAGGAGTTCATTGGGGTAAGTTCTTTTATCCCTAAACTCGTTATTGGAATGATTTTTACCAATTTAAGCATGGAAAATTAAGGAAAATCAGCGATAATTTGTGGGTTAGGGCTTGCCTAATTGGAGGCTTTTGAGTGATGGTTTGAGGGACCATTTGAGGTCCGATTTTGGTACTTTTGGTATGACTGAACTCGAGAGAGTGTGAGGATTTTGGAAATGTAAATTTTATACGATTCTGTGGCGTTGTTCCGAGGGGCGTTTTTGTCATTTTATCTAATTTTATGTATTAGCTTAGGATTTCTTTGTAAAATCAGTTACTTGAAGTATTATTTACATTATGAAATTGAATTGACTAGATTCGGTCCATTTGGAGGCGAGTACTTGTGGCAAGAGCGTGGGCTCAAATTGATTTAAGCTGGTTCGAGGTAAGTGATTTGTCTAACCTTGTGTGAGGGACCTTCCCCTTAGGATTTGGTACATTTGATAATTAAAATGCCGTATACGTGAGGTGACGAGTGTGTACTTGAGCTAATTATTGAAAATCCTGTTTTCTTTATTTAATTTTATTTGTGTTCCTTTTTCCTGTTTTATTTGACAATTTAAACCTGTTGTTAGCTTAGAAAAAACATGTCTAATTGAATTAGCTATTTATTTGCTTAAACTGCCTTAATTGACTTATGTGAAGCATGTTAAATTAGAATTACCTATTTTACTTGGTACAAAATTGAGCTTAATTGAGAATTAGTGTTCTGCTACTGTCAGTGTTTTACTTTGGCACTTCGGGACGACATCCTGGGAGATCCCTTGAACGTATTTATGACTTTGAACTGAGGTGCGGGATACCAAGAGATTCCTGTCACGTATATTGAGGATACCAAGAGATCCTCGGGATACCAAGAGATCCCTAGCATATATTGAGGAAAGCAAGAGATCCCTTGTATACATTGAGGATACCAAGAGATCCTCGGGATACCTAGAGATCTTCAACATATATATTGAGGATACTGAGAGATCCCCGGTTATCATCCTTGTTATGAGTGGTACTTCCTTGTGTATTGTCTTTATCTTTATTTTAGTTATTGTATTCTTTATTATTTTGTATTAGCTTCTTACTGTAGATTCTCAATTGTACTGCTTATCTTATTATGTCATCTCTATATTTATTTAATATCAGTAGGGCCCTGACCTTCCTCGTCACTACTCGATCGAGGTTAGGCTTGGCACTTACTGAGTACCGATGTGGTGTACTCATGCCCATTCTGTGCAATTTTTCATGTGCAGATCCAGGTACTTCGACTCAGGCTTACCATCCTTGAGGTGAGGCGACCCTTCGTAGACTTTGAGGTATATCTACCGCGTCCGTAGATCGAGGAGTCTCTCTCTATTCTCTTTTGTAGTTACAACCCTTCTGTAGTTACTTTGTTTTTAGACTATTATGGATTTAGAGCACTATGTAGTATCCTTAGCTTATGATTCATGGGTTTTCGGGTTTTGGGCATATGTATTAGTTTTGAGAGTTAAATATTGGGTATGCCAAGCGGCACTTTTAAATGCTATTTCATTACTCTATTTCTGTTTTAAATTGTTTTCTTTTGCGAATATGTTTACCTTCCGCATTTTAGGATTACCTAGTCATAGAGACTAGGTACCTTCACCATGGTTCACAGAGGGTGAACCGGGTCGTGACAAGTTAGTATCAGAGCTCTAGTTTCATAGTGATCATGGATCACAAGCCAGTTTATTAGAGTCTCGTTGATCAGTACAGAGATGTCTATACTTATCTACGAGCGGCTATATAACTTTTAGGAAAATTCCACTTCATTTGATTTCCTTGTTGTGCGAGATTTTGACATCACAATTCTATTGTCATCTATTCTCTCATAGATAGTGAGGGCACACATTACCTGAGATGATCAGGCACACGCACCCCCTGCTGCAGCCGTCAGAGGCGAGGGCCGGGGTAGATGCCGAGGACGTGCACGTGGTGCATCCAGAGAAACTGAGTGAGCTGGCGCCGAGGTACCCACCAGTAGTTCCAATCGGAGTCCAGGGACCTGATACGCCTACTGCTACTACTACTCCAGCACTTCAGGAGACTTTGGCACAGTTCATGAGCATGTACACCACTTTGGCTCAGGAAAGGTTACTTCCCCTTGCTGCAACTACGTCTCATGCTGGGGGAGGAGCACGGACTTCCACCGCCCGCACTCCTAAGTAACGAGTGCATGTTAAGCAGGACCCCGAGATTATTCCCGTATAGCCTGCAGACTGAGATCAGCCCAAGGACAGGGCAGCGGCTTTCGAGGATGAGTAGCTAAGGCTTGAGATGTTCGAGAAGTATAAGCCTCATATATTCAGTGGTCTACCATCGGATGATGCTCTAGGATTTCTAGATGAGTGTTACCACATTCTCCGTATCATAGGTATATCAGGATCGAGCGGGGTTTCTTTCACTACTTTCCAGCTTCGAGGGGCCGCCTATGAGTTAGATAATTCGAATGAGGTTGCTTCACTAACTTGGACTCAGTTTTCAGATTTGTTCCTAAGATATTATGTTCCATAGAGCCTTAGGGACGTATGGCGCACAAAGTTTGAGCAATTTCGCCACGGTGCTATGACTGTCTCAGAGTATGCTATCTGCTACACTAGTTTTGCTAGGCATGCACCGACCTTGGTTTCTATTGTTTGCGAGAGTATCGAGGGGCTTGTTCCCAAAATCAGGTCTAACATGGATCATGATTTGGAGATAGATATTTATTATCAGCAGGTGGTGAGAATTGCTAGGAGCATTAAGGGCATGCATGCTAGGGAGAGAGAGGAAAGGAAGGCCATGAGGTCTCAAGAGTCGGGACATAATTTTGGTACCCGTGCCCCAGCAACAGGTCATCAGGGTAGGGGTATATGAGTTGCCCTATTCATTTAGCTCTTCCAACAGCCAGTGGGGCTCCAGCTCCTCCTAGGCTTCAAGAGCCTTATTATGCACCTCCAGTATCTAGCATGCGTCCCGCGCGAGATGCTTTTAGAGGTCAGTCCAGCAGACGTAGTCCGAGCCAATCACTGCTACCACGTCCTCCTAGAACTTGTTTTGAGTGTGGTGACATGTGCCATGTGGTGAGGGATTGCCCTAAACTTGGGAGGGGTGCACCTCCATAGACGTCTCAGCCACAGCGTGACACGCAGAGTTCTCAGGCTATGGTTACAGCTCCAATTGCTACCCCACCTGCTCAGCCATCTAGAGGTGGAGGTCAGGGAAGTAGAGGTAACCCTAGAGTGGGAGGCCAGGCCAGATACTATGCCCTTCCTGCCCGTACCGAGGCTGTTGCCTCTGATTTTGTCATCACAGGTATTATACTGGTTTGTCACGGAGATACATCACTTCTATTCGATTTGGGCTCCACTTACTCTTATGCGTCTTATTATTTTGCTCCGTATTTGGGTTTACCTCAGGAGTTTTTGAGTTCCCATGTTTATATTTCTACTTCTGTGGGAGATTCTCTTGTTGTGGACCGTATTTATTGGTCGTGTCTAGTTGCTCTTAGTGGTTTTGAGACTAGGGCTAATTTATTATTGCTCAGTATGGTAGATTTTGATATTATCTTAGGCATGGACTGGTTGTCTCCCCATTATGCTATTCTTGATTGTCGCACCAAAACCGTGACATTGGCTATGCTAGGTGTACCGCATGCTGAGTGGATGGGTACTTTTGATCACATTCCCAGTAGAGTTATTTCTTTTCTTAAAGCTCAGCATATGGTTGAGAGGGGGTGTGACGCGTATTTAGCCTATGTGAGAGATGTCAGTATTGATACCCCTTCAGTTGATTCAGTTCCAGCAGTGCGGGATTTTCCCGATATGTTTCCAGTTAATCTTCCAGGCATGCCGCCTGATAGAGATACTGATTTTTGCATTGATCTCTTGCCGGGCACTTAGCCCATTTCTATTTCCCCGTATCATATGGGTCCTCTTGAGTTGAAGGAGTTGAAGGATTAGGTACAGGAATTTCTTGATAAGGGTTTTATTCGGCCCAGTATATCACCTTGGGGTGCTCCTATCTTGTTTGTGAAGAAAAAGGATCGTTCTATGCGTATGTGTATTGATTATCGCCAGCTGAATAAGGTTACAGTGAAGAACCATTATCCTTTGCCTCGTATTAATGATCCGTTTCACCAGCTTCAGGGTGCACATATTTTTTCTAAGATTGACTTGCGCTCAGGTTACCATCAGTTGAAGATTCGGGAGCCAGATATCCTAAAGACTTCTTTTAGGACTCGATATGGTCATTACAAGTTCCTTGTTATGTCATTTGGGCTGATCAATGCCCTAGTAGCCTTTATGCATTTGATGCACAGTGTGTTACTACCATATCTTGACTTGTTCGTTATTTTCTTTATTGATGATATTCTGGTGTATTCCAGGATTCGAGAAGATCATGAGCAACACCTGAAGACTGTGCTTTAGACTCTGAGAGAGAAGAAGTTATATGCTAAGTTCTCGAAATGTGAGTTTTGGTTGGATTCTGTGGCATTCCTAGGCCACGTGGTATCGAGTGAGGGTTTTTAGGTGGATCCGAAGAATATAGAGGCTGTGAAGATTTGGACCAGACCATCCTCAGCTATAGAGATCGATAGTTTCCTTGGCTTGGCGGGTTACTACCATCATTTTATGGAGGGGTTTTCATCGATAGTAGCCCCTGTGACCAGGTTGACCCAGAAGGGTGCTCCGTTCCAGTAGATGTAGGTGCGTGAGAGGAGCTTTCAAAAGCTCAAGGAAACTTTGACTACAACCCTAATTTTTATACTACTTACAGGTTCGGGGTCTTATACGGCCTATTGTGATGCCTCGAGGATTGGCCTCAAAGCGGTGTTGATGTAGGACGGTAGGATGATTTCCTATGCATCCAAACAATTAAAGGTACATGAGAAGAATTATCTGGTCCATGACCTTGAGTTAGTTGCCATTGTTCACGCCCTGAAGATCTGGAATCATTATTTGTATGGTATTCCCTGTGAGATTTATACTGAACATCGGAGCTTGTAACACCTGTTCAAACAAAAATATCTAAATTTGTGCCAGAGAAAGTGGTTAGAGTTGCTGAAGGACTATGATATCACTATTCTGTATTACCCGGGCAAGGACAATATGGTGGCCGATGGTTTGAGTTGCCGGGCGTAGAGTTTGGGGAGTTTGGCTTATTTACCAGCATCGGAGAGGCCTATGGGGATGGATGTTCAGACCTTAGCCAGCCAGTTTGTGAGATTGGATATTTCGTAGCCCAGTTAGGTTCTAGCTTGTGTGGTTTCTTGGTCTTCCTTATTTGATCGTATCAAGGAACATCGGTATGATTACCCTCATTTGCTTGCCCTCAAAGACAAGGTTCAGCACGGTGATGCCAGAGATGTGACTATTGGTGATGATGGTGTATTGATGATGCAGGGTCAGATTTGTGTACCCAATGTTGATGGGCTTCGGGAGTTGATTCAGGAGGAGGCCCATAGCTTGCGGTATTCCATTCATCTAGGTGCCGTGAAGATGTATAAGGATTTGAGGCAGTATTACTAGTGGAGGTAGATGAAGAAAGCTATAGTTTGATTTGTAGCTTGGTGCCTTAACTGTCAGCAAGTGAAGTCTGAGCACCATAGGCCGGGTGGGTTGCTTCAACAGATAGAAATTCCAGAGTGGAAGTGGGAGCAAATCACTATGGACTTTGTAGTTGGGCTGCCACGGACTTTGAGAAAGTTCGATGCTATTTGGGTGATTGTGGATCGGTTGACCAAGTCCGCTCACTTTATTCCTGTGTGTGCTACTTATTCTTCGGAGCGGTTGGCGGAGATCAATATCCGGGAGATTGTTCGTCTGCATGGTATTCCATTTTCCATTATTTAAGATAGAGGTACTCAGTTCACATCATGGTCTTGGAGAGCCGTTCAGCATAAGTTGGGTAATCAGGTAGAGTTGAGTACACATTTCACCCTCAGACGAACGGACAGTCTGAGCTCACTATTCAGATTCTTGAGGATATGCCCCGTGCATGTGTCATTGAGTTTGGAGGTTCTTGGGATCAGTTCTTGCCATTGGTGGAGTTTTCCTACAACAATAGCTATCAGTCCAACATTTAGATGACACCATACGAGGCTTTATATAGTAGATAGTATAGGCCTCCAGTGGGTTGGTTTGAGCCTGGTGAGGCAAGATTATTGGGAACAGACTTAGTTCAGGATGCTTTGGAGAAGGTTAAGGTGATTCAGGATAGACTCCGTACAACCCAGTCCAGGCAAAAGAACTATGCAGATCAGAAGGTTCGTGATGTTTCCTATATGGTTGGAGAGCGGGTTGTGCTTTGTGTTTTTCCTATGAAGGACGTCATGAGATTTGGGAAGAAGGGGAAGTTAAGTCCGAGGTTTATTGGCCCTTTTGAGATATTGATTCATGTTGGAAAGGTTGCTTATGAGCTTGTATACTAAGAGATCCCTTGTATACATTAAGGATACCAAGAGATCCCCAACATATATATTGAGAATACTGAGAGATCCCCAGTTATCATCCATGTTATGAGTGGTACTTCCTTGTGTTTTGTCTTTATCTTTGTTTTAGTTATTGTATTCCGTATTATCCTATATTAGCTTCTTACTGTAGATTCTTAATTGTACTGCTCATCTTATTCTGTCACCTCTATATTTATTTAATCTCAGTAGGGCCCTGACCTTCCTCGTCACTACCCGACCGAGGTTAGGCTTGGCACTTATTGAGTACCGCTATGGTGTACTCATGCCCTTTGTGTGCATATTTTTCATGTGCAGATCCAGGTACTTCGACTCAGGCTTACCATACTTGAGGCGAGACGACCCTCCGGAGACTTCGAGGTATATCTGCCACGTCTGCAGACCAAGAGGTCTCTTTCTATTCTCTCTTGTAGTTACAGCCCTTCTGTATTTACTTTGTTTTTAGACTATTCTGGAGTTAGAGCATTGTATAGTATCCTTAGCTTGTGATTCATGCGTTTTCGGATTTTGGGCATATGTATTAGTTTTTGAGAGTTAAATATTGGGTATGCCGAGCGGCACTTTTAAACATTGTTTCATTACTCTATTTTTGTTTTAAATTATTTTCTTCCGCAAATCTGTTTATCTTCTGCATTTTAGGCTTACCTAGTTGTAGAGACTAGGTGCTGTCATGATGGTTTACGGAGGGCGAACCAGGTCATGACACAAGACCACCGGGTCTTTCAAGAAGAAACTTTCACTTACCCGGGAAAATATATAGCTGAGAGTTCGATCAAGAATTAGAATCAGCAAATAAAAACACTTAGATGACATAATCCGTACGAATTCCTATAAATATTGAAATGGGTCAAAGAAATTTGAGAATACAAATGTAAAAATATTAAGAGAATAATTATTGCTAGCTGTATGTTAAAATCTTGGCCTTATAGAATATTTATAAAGAACCCCAAACGTAAAATTTTCCCTTCATTCTTGTTGTATTTGGAAAATCCTAAGAAAATCCAACAAACTTTCGTATAACCCAAAAGAAAAATGAAAGTGTTAAGGATTTGAACACATACATGATTTGAGCTTTTGGGTCAGCAACTACATACAGAGAAACGAAGCAGCCAACATCTTCCTTTAATTAGGAGTTGAGAAATGGAGCTATCTACATAAGATTCACATTTTCTGATTTTAGGGATTTTGAGTAGAGGGGATTTTGAGTAGAGAGAGATTTTGAGCAGAGAGGTATTTTGGACAGCTGATGAGAGGGGATCTAATTTCTTGATTTAGGTCTTCAGATCATTTAGTGTTATGCGCCTCCAATTTCTTTGTTTCTTTAAAAATAAAATAACTAAGTATAGCAGCGTCCCTGTCGCTCCAAAATACAATTAGCGGTGACATTTTTAAAGTCACCACAAAATCCGTGGATCTAAAATTTTGTTCTCACGGAACAAAATATTTCAGCCTTTAGTTGCACGTATCAGAGGCGACCAAATAAAGTCGCTACTAAATATTTTTAACCGCTAAAACTTTAACTTTTGTTGCAACCAAATGGGTTGCGACAATAAGTTAAGTTTCTTGTAGTGTTTCTTTTTCTTTCCCTCTTTTATTTCTTCTCTCTTCTCTCTCACACACTAAAACTTCCCCTCTCCCTCCCCCACCCAAACCCACTGCTGCCGTCAACCAGCAGCACTCACTGGCACTGCTGCCTAGTTGCAGCTCCGTCGACGACCCTCCACTGCCAGGTAAGTTTCCCTCATCCTCCTTTGTTATTTTTTTAAAAAATACATTGATTTTGTTTAATTTCTCCTAGTTTGGCTTGTAAAAAATGATTGGTGTGAGCTAAAGTAAATATTTGACTGTTGTTAGTAGCTAAATTAAAGTTATATGTTGGTAATTTAGAGTTATATGTTGCTAAATTAAACTTATATGTTAAAGTTATATGTTGGTAATTTAGAGTGATATGTTGCTAAATTAAACTTATATGTCAAAGTTTTATGTTGGTAAATTGCATACTAATTTTGGGATAACGTTACCATTTTGGGAAAATGTTTTACTAAATAATTTGCTAACTAATTTGTAAAATTGTTGCATATATAGCAATTCATCTCATTTAATTATATTGGGGACGACACTAATTTTAACAGGAGAAAATATGAATAATGTATTAAAACTCTTAGTGCTAGTTGACGAGTTTTGACAATATGTCTTACTACTAACTTTTTAAATATCTTTTGACTTTCATGGAGTTGAGCTTAATTGAAATCTAATACATCATTTTCATCCATTAACTTTAGAAAAGCTGGCAAAAAATTTTCTTCTTGGTTTTCTGATGTATTCTAATTCACCTTGCACAAGAGGCACAACTTGGAGGGCAATTTCAACGTAGATGGATGTATCCTTTCGAGAGTTAATGAAATTTAATCATTTACCTTTTGTATTTTCTTTAAAGATTGTTTCGTCAATAAATAATACTATGCAGGACTATTCGCAAATGTAAACGTACCATAAATAATAGATCAAGAATTGAAGGTTCGATATGCGAGGTATATGTGACTAAAGAAACATCGTTAGGTTTTTGATCGAATGTGTATTTTGGAAGTTTTTGAAGAACTTAGGTTTAAATTTGATGAGAATTGATAGTTTTTGTATTGTTTGAGGTGTTTTAAGGATTGGGAAAAGTTTGGGTGATGTTTTAGGATATGTTGGTGCTTTCGGTTGAGGTCCCGAGGGCCTCGGGTGTGTTCCGGATGGTCAATCGGACCAATTTTGGCATTTGGAAGTTGCAGGTTTTCAGTTAAGTGTTGCAAAGATTTAACTAGGGGCGTGCATTCGATTTTGACCCTTATCGATAATTACTTATCAATTATCGATTTTTACATATGCTTATCGCTATCGTTTCAGTAAGGTTTTGATTTATCGATTTTGGAGGCTTATCGATTCGGTTATCGATTACACCAATAAGAAAATTTGCGAGATTCCATGAAAAGTATATCGCTATAAACGTGCCTAACTAATATGGACAAAAAGGAGGTAAAATAAGAAAAACACCATTTATATTATAAAAATTGTGTTAACAAGCACATGCAACAAAACTAAAGTAAGGGATCAGATGTATGCCACCAACACTACAACGGTATAAAAAAACAAAACAAAATACACCATCATGGCTAATTCTGTTTTCCATTAATTTGAACTTCATTCCATTGATCTTTAAATATGATCATTCCTTAAATATGATAGAGGAAATAATTGGATTAGGGACTTAGGGTAAAGGAAAGGGTATAGATTAGGAAAAATGATATTGTATAGCCTCTTTCAAAATAGTAGCGGAATATATATACATTTTTTATGTTATATTAATCTACACAAACAGGTAATTACTCATTTTACAAGTGTCTACAGTTTAGGGGTGTGCATTCGATTTATCGATTCGATTTTGACTCTTATCGATAATTACTTATTGATTATCGATTTGTACATATGCTTATCATTATCATTTCAATAAGGTTTTGATTTTTTTGATTTCGATTTCGATTTCGATAACAAATAATCAATTCGATTTATCGATAAACCGATTTGAATACACACCCCTAGGTTTAACCCTTCGCGTTTGTGTAGGGTGAGTTGCGAATGTGTAGAAGGAATTTTAGGGCCATGAATTTAGGCCTTCGCATTCGTGTCTGTGGCCTCGCAATCGCAGAAGGTTAGGAGATCAGGCATCGCATTCGCGTGAAGGTCATCGCGTTCACGTATAAGGGCTGGGGTCCAGTGGTAAGCTGTTCTTCGCATTCGCGTATGTTTAGGGACCCGGTGCTTCGCGTTTGCATGTGGGATATCGTGTTCACGAAGGGTAAATTGTTTAGTGGAAAAGTTTTTTCATCGCGAACGCGAGTGGGCCCTCGCGTTCGCATAGAGTAAAATGTCAGCTGGCAGAAGTATTTTTAATGATATTTCATCCGCGAGCCTTAGTCATTTTCCTCCATTATTGAGCACCTTGAGAGCTTTTTGGGAGGAATTGAAGAGGGTTTCGACTGGGATTGATTGGAGGTGAGTCTTATGAACTAAAAACACGATTATATTGTAAAATTAACCTTGGAATTCAAGGAACCTTGGCTAAAATGGGAAGAACTAGGGCTTGAGTTTTTGAAATTTTAAATTGGGATTTAAAGGGCCATTTGAGCTCAGATTTGAGATTTCTTGATATGTATGGACTCGTGGGAAGATAAGGAACCCATTGATGTGAAATTTTTTAAGATTCGAGAAGTGGTCTCGGGGCTCGGGTTCTGTTAATTTCAAGATTTTTTGTATTTTTCAATTATTTTCGATTGGGTATTGTTTCCTTAGGATATTGTGACGTATTTGTTGTGGTTTTGATCAGATTCGACGCGCGAGGATGCAGATTTGAGAGGCAAGGGCGTAGTGAGCTAGAGTTTGGTCGGCTTGAGGTGATTAATGATTATAAATGATGTCCCGAGGGTTTAAAACCTCGAAATTTGCACAACGTAGTGCTATGTTGAGGTGAGACACATGCTGTATGATGAGTGTGGGGTCCGTTACCACTGGGGATTAGGACTTGGTCCATCCCGATTGAAGATTTTATTGTATTTTTCACTGAGATTTAATTATTATCATTATGGTTTGGGCTAGTTGCCATGTTTGGGGCCTTGTGCTGACCTGTAGGACCCTTAGGGGCATTGTTACTGATTGAACTCACTTTACTTGTTAAAATCATACCTTCAGTCATATTTATAACTGATTAATATAATATGAGCTAGAGTTTGAAATTGCTAATCCGAAATAAAGGTTATATGTGGGCTGAGATCCCTATCTTATATTAGTATGCCCGAGAGCCTATGTTTATATTGATTGAGACGGGTTGAGAATCCAATAGTGAGGATGTTTTATACGTTGTGGATTGGGCTGCACGCCACAACAATATATTTATATGGATCGGGTTGCGCGCCGCAACAATATAGCGCTTGGGCTGTAGGAGCCCCTCCGGAGTTTGTACACACCCAGTGAGCGCAGTCGACTATTATTATGGATCGGGCTGCACGCCATAGCGATATAATTATGAATTCAGTTATTGTAAAGAGTATATGAGATGAGTACTGGTTTTAAGGAATTTTTATTGACTTTTTCTCATTATTTGCTGTTTAAATGTTCTTACTGCTTTGATATAGAACTGCTTAGTGCTTTTATGTGATTTCATACTGTCAGTCATTATTTATTTTTATTACTCACTAGGTCGGAGCACTCATATTACTCCGTGTACCGTGTGTACAGATCCAGGTGTTCCCAAGGTGTAGTTCGAGCCATTTTGCAGTTCAGATTTCACCGGAGTTATCGAGGTAGCTTCATGGCGTTCACAGACCCGATTTCTCCCTCTATCTTTCTTTACTTTTCTGCATTTTTAGACTGTTCTTGTATCAGACTATTGGACTCATGTACTAGAGGCTTTTGACTAGTGACACTAGATCAGTGGGCTTTTGTAGAGATTATTATTATGGCTTCCGCACATTTTGTCTTTATTTCAGACTTTTATTCACATCAGTTTGGTAATTTATTCCTGTTAATCGGCATTGAATTTTTAATAAAAAGGGATTGAGTGTTGAATTGGTCGGGCTTGCCTAGCATGCTGTTGGGTGCCATCACTACTAGGGTTGGGGTTGTGACAAGTTGGTATTAGAGTCTAGGTTACTGGGTCTCACGAGTCATGAGCCGATTCAGTAGAGTCTCGTGGATAGGTATGAAGACGTCTGTATTTATCCTCAGGAGGCCGCGGAACCTTTAGGAAAACTTCATATTCTTGAATTTTTTGTCGTGCGACTTTGTTGAATCAAGAACTAAACTTCTATTATTCTATTCTCTCACAGATGGTGAGGACGCGAGCTACCAGATGAGATGGACGACCAGCAGTGCCACCCACTGAGACCACCAGAGGCCATGGACGCTGTCGTGGTCATGGCATTGGTATAGTAGCGAGGGCAGCATCTGTGTATCTACCAGCTGCCCCAGTCCCGGATCAGACTCTAGCAGTACCAGCTCAGGCACCAGCTGTGCCCATCGTGATTCCGGGCCTACAGGAGACCTTGACTCAGATTTTGAAATTTTGCACTGGCCTGGCTTAGGCAGTTTTAGCCACCACAGCAACAACTACTTCGCAGGTCGGGAAGGCAACCAGACCCCCGCTGCCCCCACACCTGAGCAGGTAGTGCAGGGACTACAGACGTTAGAGGCACTTCCAGCTCAACAGGTAGCACCAGTGCAGGAGTTTAGGGTTCCGGCTATGCCGAAGGATGAGCAGTGTCGTCTTGAGAGGTTTGGTAGACTCCAGCCTCTGACATTTAGTGGTGCTGAGGGCGAGGATGCCCAGGGTTTTCTTGACAGGTGTCAGTGGATGCTCCGTACAGTGGGGATTCTTGAGTTTAGAGGTGTGGCCTTTACCACCCCACTTTTCAAATTAATACTATAGAGAGTGGTTGAAATGAATTCAGAAAATAAGTCATAAATTCAGTAACATCTAATTTTGTTGAAGCACCTATATTACTCACGTTGATGCACTTTGTCACCAACATCTAATTTGTTGAAGTATCTGTCTTCAAATCATGTTGATGGACTTTGTCACTAACATCTATTTGCTGATGCAGCTATCACCATTTCCCAAATTATTTTTTTAATAGTTACTCTCCAAGTTTTTAGAGTAGAATTTCTTCCTCTTGTGTCATATTGGCTAGCACCTATTTTATGTAATATAATATTTTCTTTGATTATTCATAACATGATTATTTTTTATGCATATATTATTCGCTAGATGTTTGCCAACATACTTATTGGCCAAACAATTGGCATACATTTGCTTGCCAACATACTTATTGGCCAGACAGTTGGCATACATTTGCTAGTATCACTCGCTGACAACGGAAGCTACTTGATTCTCTCCCAATATCGTAATAGTTTAATACTAATATGAAGAAAAAATATTTATTTTAAATCTTTGAAAGATCACTAAAATTCTTTATTTATCCTCCACATATGAAAATAACTTTTGATGACCCGACCAATTATCTCATGAGTTACCGCTCCGTTTTTCCCATTTTTGCTTCTTTACTCTTCGTTATTCGTATTTTTATCTTGTCGAGTTAATTGGTTTGAGTTCGGAGTGAATTTGGTAAGAAATGAGATACTTAGTGTCTTTTAAGAAGGCTTAAGTTGGAAAAGTCAACTGGACATTGAATTATGAGTTATAGGGCTTGGATGTGAGATCCGATGGTTCGGTTAGCTTTAGGAGGTGATATGTGACTTAGGAGTGTGATCGGAAGTAGTTTTATAGGTCCGGTATAGAATTAGGCTTCAATTGGCGAAGTTAGTATTTTGTCGAATTTGAGTTGATAGGTGAGATCTTGATCCGGGAGTCGGAATCGAATTCTAAAAGTTGTTGTAGCTTCGTTAAATGATTTGGGATGTGTGTGTATAAAATTTCATGTCATTCGGAGGCGGTTTGGTTGGGTTTCGAAAGTTTTTAGAAAACTTAGGTTTGAATTCGATGCGAATTGATGGATTTGGTGTTGTTTGAGGTATTTTGATGATTGGAACAAGTTTGAATGAAGTTTTAGGATGTGTTGGCACGTTTGGTTAAGGTCCCAGGGGAACCGGTGTGATTTCGGATTACTAAAGGGAAATTTTAAGACTTTGAAGATTGCAGAAAATTGTAGCAGAAGTTGCAGACAATATTGGTCTTCACGATCGCGTGAGATCCCTCGCGATGCCGTAGAAGATTTTTGGAGGGAAGGTGTTTTATTCTTCACGTTTGCGGAAGGTCTTGATCTGGTGCTTCGCGTTTGCATTGTATTGTTCGCGTTTACGTATAAGAGTTTTGGTGTTTTATTCTTCACGTTCGCATGTATGGTCACACGTTCGCATAGCTTTGTGAGTTAAAGCTTCGCATTCGTAGAGCCCCTGTCTCGTTCGCATAGTGTAGTTTTGGAAACTTGGAATTTTTTCCCTTCGCGATCGTGAGGCCTTGGACGTGATCGCGATGAAGGAATTACAGGAATGGGCAGTAAGGTTTTTAAACATTTCATCCACAATTTTGAGCCATTATTCCACCATATCTGAGTATTTTGAGAGCTCTTTGAGGGATTAAAGGAGAATTGATTTGAGGTAAGTTTTATGAACCAAAAACGTGATTCTATTGTGAAATTAACCTAGAAATTCATGGAAATTTAACCAAAAAAGGAAGAACTAGGTCTTGGGATTTTGGAAATTTAATTTGGGATTTGAGGGGTCATTTAGACTCGGATTTTGATGTTCTTTATATGCATAAACTCGTGGGCAGATAAGGAACCCATTGATGTGAAAAATTTTGAGTTTCAAGAAGTGGGCCTGGGGCTCGGGTTTTTGATATTTTTTGATTATTTTCGCTTGGGCTTTGTTCCCTTAGCATATTATGACGTATTCGTTCTGGTTTTGGATAGATTTGACGCGCATGGAGGCTGATTTTGGGAAAAGGCATCATGAGCTAGAGATTTAGCCGGTTTGAGGTGAGTAATAATTGTAAATGATGTACTTAGGGTTTGATACCCCGAATTTTGCACATCGTAGTGCTATATTGAGGTGAGACACGTGCTCGGTGATGAGCGTAGGGTCGTTTACTGTTTGGGATTATGTCTAGGTCCATCCTGATTGATGATATTACCGCGTATTCGACTAAAACTTATTTGTTATCATCATGACTTAGGCTAATAGCCATTTTGGGCTTCGTGCCAACTATTTGGACCCTTTGGGGATTTTGATCACTATTTCTTCACTATGTTGACTTATCACTTGAACTCAGTCCTATTGATATCTATCGTTTGTAAAAAGTCAACCACTTTTACTCCGATTGAAACTTAAATAATATTTTAAAAGATATTTTGGGCTGAGAACTTTGCTTTACTAATGCTCGAGAGGCTTGTGATGATTTTTGGACTGATGAGATTAAGGGCCATGTATGAGGATATGCTGAGTGATATGAGGCCGAGGGCCTCATATACATTATACACCACAAGGTGGCTTGAGTGATGTGAGGCCGAGTGCCGAGTGATATGAGGCCGAGTGCCGAGATATGATGCCACGAGGTGGCATGATATAGCGCTTGGGCCGTAAAGGGCCCCTCCGGAGTCTACATACCCACAGTTAGCGCGGGTACCCATTTCATATGAGAGTAAGCCTGAGGGGCTGATACTATACTGAGGGTGAGCCGGAGGGGATGATACTTTTCTGAGTGATTGATACTGTGCCCAAGGGGTGGATTTTCTATTTCTTATTTACCTGCTAAACTACCTATTTTACTTGTTTAAAGAGATTTCATTTGACTTCTTTACTAATTTACTACTTTATGTGATTTTACTGCTTAATATAGAATTGCTTTGTGCCTTACGTGTTTTCATGCTTTCAGCCATTATTTATGATTATTGATGATTGGGTCGGAGTACTCAAATTACTTTCTGCACCATGTGTGCAGAATCAAGCATAGCAGATTCCACTCCTGAGTGCTGATCCTTCCAGTCCAAGCGATTGTTCCGGAGACTACGAGGTAGCTGATGGCATCCGCAGCCCCCGTGCCTCCCTTATCTTATCATTTTCATGTTATTAGAACTATTGTATTGAATATAGCATTCAGTAGACTTGTATCTGGATTGCTTAGTTGCTCATGGCTTGTGACACCCCGGTTTGGGCTGTGTCAGGATGGTTTCTTCTCTTTTTATCGCTAGTTTCACAAATTATGGCAATTATATCTTGTTTAATAACTGTGTAAATAACGAGAATACTAAAGAACAAAAATTTTAAATTTGAAAAATATAAATATGAATTGAACAAACCAGTGGTGAATGATGCAAGGAAGAATCTAGATTGATGAAATGAGTGAGAAGTGTGAAACAATTTGACGTGCACTGTGCTTGCTTAGGTCTTAAGAACTCAAGGTGTGTAAAGTTGTGAATAGTAAACTGAGGTTCTATTTCTAGGTTGACCAAGTTGTTAAACAGTTAAGCTAAGTGCTACCGCACAATTTTGAGTGCGGTCCACACTCTTTACCTGAACCTTGCTAAAATCTATGGTCCGCACAAAAGTGAGTACGGCCCCAGATTGGCTATGAATTTCGACCGACCAACTTCAGAGAATTGCACTTTTGGTCCTTTAGTTGTGCGACCGTACACATAATTTTGCGGCTGCAGACTCCTTTCTACAGTGGCATACAAAATAATGCTGTCCACACAATAAATGTGTGGTCCCCACTTTTTCAATACTTGGCGATTTTTTAGGTCACAGCCTTTGCAAAGCACATTCATTCCTGCACACACTTCAACACTACTTAGTACAAAACAAAACCTATCTAAAGAAGAAGAAAAAGATAAAGAAAAAGACACATGGGTGGCCTCCCAAGAATTGCCTAATTTAACGTCACGGCACGATGCAAATTACTAATCACTTCAAATGAAGAATCTCCATGGCATGTCTATTATCGACTTTTCCAAGATAGTGTTTTACCTGAGGCCCATTGACTCTAAACACTTGATCATTATTATTTTTCAAGTCTAATGCACCAAATGGAGTCACACCAATAACTTCAAATGGGCCACTCCATTTTGACTTCAACTTTTTCGAAAACATACATAACAGAGAATTGAACAATAACACAAGATCACCCTCTTTAAACTTCGTATTTTGAATGTACTTGTCATGGAGGTACTTCATCTTCTCCTTGTATAAGGATGAGCTTGTAGAGGCATGGTATCGGAATTTATCTAGCTCATTCAATTGAATCACCCTTAAGTTGGCGGCGATATCCCATTCCAGATTAAGCTTATTCAATGCCCACATAATCCTATGCTCAAGTTCCACCAGATGGTAACAAGCCTTCCTAAATACCAATCGATATGGAGATATCCCAATTGGTGTTTTGTAACCCGTCCTATAAGCCCATAAAGCATAATCAAGTTTTCTTGACCAATCTGTCTGGTTGGTATTCACTGTCTATGATAAAATACTTTTGATATCCCGGTTGGAGACTTCCACTTGTCCGCTTTTTTGAGGGTGATAGGGGGAGAGACTTTGTTAGTGGCACCATACTTGGTGAGTAAGGTATCAAAAGCCTTGTTTCAAAAATGTGAACCCCCATCACTTATGATAGCCCTTATAGTACCAAATCTTGTAAAGATATTCTTCTTTAAAAATGCGACCATACTTCGAGCTTCGTTGTTGGGTAATACAACAACTTCAACCCATTTTGACACATAGTCCACAACTACCAAAATGTAAGTTTTCCCACAAGAGCTCACAAATGGTCCCACAAAATTAATGGCCCACACATCAAAGATGTCAATTTCCAAGATGGTGTTGAGGGACATCTCATTCTTCTCAGAAATCCCACCGGCCCTTTGACATTCATCACAATGCTTGACTAGATCACTAGCGTCCTTCTAGATAGTAGGCCAATAGAATCCACAACTTAACACTTTTGTTGTCATTCTAGATCTACCATGGTGACCACCATATGACGAAGAGTGGAAAGCCCCAAGAATTTCCACATGTTCATCCTCCGGCACACTTCTTCAAATCACACCATTCGTACAAATCCGAAAGAGATACGGTTCATCCCAATAATAGTCGAGGCAATCACATTTGAGCTTCTTCCTTCGGTTTGAAGAGAACTCATTCGGCACAATGCCACTCACAAGATAATTTGCTAAGTCGGCGAATCATGTCATCCCGGTCATTAAAATGGCTAGCCTAAACATATCTGGACCTATTCTCTTCACAATTCCTCTAACACATATCTTTTGCAAAGAACACATAACGGCAGATCGAAGTAGGGGAAAATTTGTATGATATTCTTGAGAAATATTACACTGTAATCCCTTAAATTTTGCAATTCACATTGCACCTTTTAAGATTTCAAGAATTCCTTTGCGCATCCATCCGCTCTAGCAAGATTTTCATAAGAATTCCTTTGAGAATTTCCATCCCCTTAATGAATTCCATCCATTACTACATTTTGTCATACGCCTCAATTTCGTTGTTTTGAGAGGCATTTTATATAAGTGGGTGTGGACCCCACACTTAAATAATGACTAAGCCACAAGAAAAGTTCCCTTACTACCACCTTATAAAATAACATCCTTAGTCATATTTAGGCTTGATTAACTTTTCACATGCTGGCACGTGAAGGAGAATAACTAACCTTATCCAATAACTAATCAATTAGTTAACCTTCCACTAAAATCTCTAATTATCCACATAATTAAGAATTATCTCAAATTACTTAAAATATTATTCACTTTTAACACACCTTATATACCTTTCTATCATGGTCATATGGTACCTTGTATGGTACTAGTGTATAATTACAGGGTATTGTAGCTTGGACCGTATTTTATCTTAAAATATCAAACTTTGACATTCATTTTCTTTGATTTGCTTACTCTGTCACCTTCACGAATTTACTCATCACTTGTTTGAAATAGCATAATGTTTATAACCTCAAAATAATCTCATTATCGAACTTACGTCTATTAACTTACGACAAAACTGTAAAGTACGAAAATGCATGATGTAACATCTCATTTCCGAACTTTCATCAATTCACTTATAGCATATTTTCACGTACGAAAAATATAGGGTGTAACATCATTTCCCCCTTATGGACATTCGTTCTCGAATGTTGGCTAATGCACTTATCATTTTCATAACCTATGTCTTCCGAATGCTTTACTACTCTCCTTGCCATCTAAGCAACTGTTCTGTGAATAAATCCAAAGAACAAGGCATTCCCCCCTTTAGGCCTCTTTTTCATAGCTTGACTGGTGGCCAGAATACTTCCAATCTCGTAACTGTTGCTACCTTCTATAATGCAACATGTACGACTCTGACCTTGTAAGTGCGCCTATGCGACTCTTATTTCCTTTTTTTTCCGATTTTTAGCTAATCTCTATGCCTCACTTTGTAAACATATACAAAGCTTGACAAGATATACCTATGGGCATATATAGGTATACTAAAGTTCTTTTCTCGGTACTTTGTTGAACTTACGAATATTGCTATATTTTATTTCATACACCCAGTTATTTATTTGTAACTTTATTGCATCTAGACAGGTCATATTATATCATAACTCTTACTTCGATCTATCGTTGCTGATTTTTGCTACCAAACTTCAGGTTACTTTCATTACTTATCCTATATGTATAAATCTAAGTCCTTTAATGTTTCCTCATTACTATTTATCTTAAGAATGACGGCCTAATCTCATCTCACACTTTGTAACTTTTATCCATCCATTGTTGATTCACCTCAATGTTGATCTACAATCTACTACTGATAACTTGAAACCTCTTACGTAATACATTGTCACGAGGGCTTACGTCTCATCAGGGAACTTCTGAAACGATTAGACTGATCCTCCAGGGGCGATACTGTACTTCCATAACCATATTTCATTGCATCCCAATGTAGGTATTTTAATCCTATACAATTTATGAAATCCACTTTTTTTTCTTCAAATCATTACTAAGAAGGCCCAGACGGCATCCTTTATCTTTCACAATACCCCCATTCTACTACCAGTGCATCATTCCATCTCTTCTAAATGCTACTAGTCTTAGACTTCCTTGAGTTCATTCAGGCTATACTGAGCTTTCTACAACTTAGAGAAACCATCAGCTCTCTTATTTTTCATGGGCTTAATCCCGAGGATTTATCCATTATCATCACCTTCTCACTCGCCTTTTCTTATCTTTACTCATGTCTTCCTAAAATATTGTCATTCTACCATACCTCGTTAGTGACCTAGGCATATCTATTTATACTACTTGCAACCTTCCTTCATCTTGCTTGCCCCATAGATTTCCTTATGTTTTTCTGGAACATCAAGCAGACATCATATCGTCTCTAACTCTT
This sequence comes from Nicotiana glauca, assembly GCA_026770625.1. Taxonomy (NCBI): domain Eukaryota; kingdom Viridiplantae; phylum Streptophyta; class Magnoliopsida; order Solanales; family Solanaceae; genus Nicotiana; species Nicotiana glauca. Next base: position 122,186 of record MU734581.1, read on the forward strand.
CTTTATTATCTTAACTAGGCCTCTCGATACCTAGAAACCATTGGTTAGAGGGTATTCCACTAACGATACCGCTATTATTTCTGGATACTGAATCCCTGCACTTGTAGCCTTTTATCCGAAGTATGGACTATACACAACCTATTGTATTTGAGTATCTCGTACGTTGTTCACCTTTACCTTACTTACCTTAAAGTCTTGCATCACATCTTCTACCTTGTTCATGATCTCCCTTCCACATAGGTATAATTCACAACCACAACTTGAAGCTCTATTATAATAATTGCACCTCTGGTGCATATACAATCCAGTGGGAGCTTCGTACTAACTTCTTATGAGGCCGGTACTCTTCTAACAAGCTTTATTGTAGAGTCGTTATAAAATATGGCTACTGTACTACCTCTCTCTTGTGCCTCTAATATTAAGAGTGATTTTGCTATGTTCTCAATCACGAGTATATTTTTCTAGGTCCAATAATCAGATTCCTAATTTACTAAGCTGATGTAACTCTTTAGTTTCCTCTTCCTTCTGATCAACCTTTTATGTAGGCATAAGCTATCTTCCGATTTGTGACTCATGGTATTAGTTATTACTTTAGCCTTTCATGCATGATATCGAACATCCATGATACAATCTTCTAACAATTCAATCATTTGTCTATTACATGGATGCAATTCTTTCTTTTAACTTATAAAAGAGTCTTCTACAGTTATAGGATTGTCAACATATACTCCGAACTCTTAAGTGTGTTCATAACGTAGCTAATTTGAATCATCGATTGAATAATTCCTTTTGTTCCTTCTCAACTTTCATTATTGTAAGCAATTATTTTTTCTGGTCATTCTGCCACTTGTGGCATGAATACTTGGCTTATCTTAGTGCCTACACATATTGGAATTCCATACAACCCATATGATCTTGAATATCACCTTTTGACTTTTTTTTTCTTCTTCCTGTCCATTAGCCATGATAGGTGCCACTTTCTTTTGGAGTGCATACAATTTTGTAGTGAGGATGTTTTTACATGACCATTCCTTCTTCAAGTTACTATGCTTAGGTTGAAGCATTCTTCCTTATTTCCTCAGCTAGTCTTTCGTTGTAGTAGGGAGCCTCTAACTCTTGTAAAGCTGCGAGCTTATTACATCGTATTCCGATAGAAGTTTTGATGTTCGTACTCACCTATAATTATCCTTAGTTACTTACCTCCACACTCAAGTGCTCGTATGGTTGCTTCTAAACTCAAGTTTTGACTGTCTTCCCAGTGAAAATGTCTTTTATTTCCATAACACTCATACGGTACCTTTAACTACCCCAACTCCTATCTGAATATTTCTCAAGGGTCACGATATCAAATCTGCAAGGCTGAATTCCCCATGCTAGGTTCACTATGTTTATCTTGAACGATCTGTCGATTTGTCTGTATCTTGTTGTCTAGCCATAACTGCTCTTCCAGAATCAACTACTAACTACTCGTTGGCCCATTCTCATGCTAATATTCTGCATAATCTTTCTAGGGTTATTTTTTTTTCTTAACTTACGTCTCGCATTAGCTCCTTATCTATCAATAACATCTCGAGTAGGAACCTTACTTCCTTTCCTTGATGTCAGGTTTGGATAATGTTTTGGAATCGTAGCATAGCTATAGGATTTGAATAAGTGCAATCTCATCCCTTTCTCATTTTTATCGCATTCTTCCTTTACCATTTCATAGTTACTAGAACCACTTAATTCTGAATTAATGCCACATCACTCCATATTCCCCTCTTTAGTGGAGTAATAAGATTTAGCGCTACGATGATCTACGTATAGATGTTTTACTTCTTCATCTTTGGCATTTTTTTTCACATGATCGATGTCTCTTATTCACATTTTGGTAATCCTTCTGTACCAAGGATAGCAAAGTTCCTTACTCGCGAGGGTGACACTTAGTGTAACTGGCACACACAGCCCTTAAACTTAACTTTGCTCACATTGCTTGATTTAGGGAAGGGTTTTCCTGAATGACCATTCTCTAAAATTCTCATGAATCTCCTTCTGTTGTCCATTCTATTATCGCCAGAACGCGATCTGAAATTTCCAAGATGCCCACCATTATCAAATCACTTAGTCCCTAATTATCTATTACGCAATCTGTCATCATTTTTCTTTTTGATCTACCGTTGCCATCCATGTATCACATTTACTCATAATGGTTCATTAACTCTCTTCTTATTTCCCGCTAACATTTATGTCTATCACTTTATTCTAAAAATTCGAACAAGACATTCTTTTGCTTTTAGTTCCCCTTGCTCCATCTACTGGCTCTTCGGGTTGCTTAACATTCTTTCTCTACTAGGGACGAGAGTCATTCTAAAGTAAATATTTATCTTTTCTAGGATGCCACTACATGCCTTTTGATATTTTTGAACATTCTAGTATTCATATCTGATTGTACTATTCTAGAGTGCACTATCCGGTATGTACGATCTATTAGGGCCTCAAACAAGGTCGCGTCGCCAAGAATTCTCTCTCTACTAATGCCATTACCTACTATTGTATTAGCCTCTAACTAGCTATAATTTTTGAAATTTCAAGTATCTTTATAATTAGCAAACGTACGTTTTGGCTCGAACTCTTATGACTCAGCTCTATAACACGATATGGATTTGAAAAAAGAGAAATAGACTCCTAAATGATTTGTGTCTTCCTGTTTATATAATGTGGTGCATAACACATCTATAAACAAGGTTCTACTAGGCATGGCTTGTAGACTCCCTAGGGCAGAACTGCTCTGATACCAAATTTGTCACGCCCCAAACCTGAATAGGCATGGCCGTCACCTGGTGCTATACTCAGCCCAAGCGTACCACTCTGTAACAACAAACTTTGGAGGGGTAACCCTTAACTTAGGCCGATCTGGTCATACTCTGAATCATCTTAAAATAACGCCTCTCTCATATGAGGGGTAAGCATACCCAAAAAGTTGATGTGTGTGTGTGTGTGTGTGTGTATATATATATATATGTGTGTGTGTGTGTGTGTGTGTGTGTGTGTGTGTGTGTGTGTGTGTGTGTGTGTGTGTATGTGTGTGTGTAGGCTGATGAAGCTGCCATGAAAATCAACTGATATACAAAATACATAGAACCATGGTCGGGACAGAGCCTCAACCGATCCATCAAACCTGTATATAAAAAATGGACTCCGAGTTCTAGGCCTGGTAACTCCGAGGAAGTGGAGCTTATCAACCAAGCTGATGTTTGAATCTATCTGCTGGGAGGGTCTGTCCAACTGTCAATTAAGACCTACAGACATGAAATGCAGCGTCCCCGACAAAAAGGACGTCAGTACGAAATAATGTACTGAGTATGTAAGGCAACAGAATTGCTGAATGCTAAAACGGAACTGATAATATAATAACTAAAAGTAATTGGGAGTCAAAGACAAGATGACCTACTGATACTGACTCAACTCTCTCAATATAGTAAGTAAAATATTTGTCCGACCTTATAAGTCTCAGTATATATAATTTCTCTGCCATAGTAGGCTCGCTCATAGGCTCTCGGCCATACTAGATTTTTGTATCTCGGCCATTCTGGGATCACTCATAGGCGCTCAACTATAGTAGGCTCGGTATATAACTTACATCTTATCAAAGGTTGCTCAATAGGGCCCTGCCCATCGATTATGGCTCGATGTTGGTGAAAATATATATATACCCTCTACTCTCTTGACTGGATGAAGATAATATTTAACTGAATATAAAGCCATGCTAAGGGAAGATACTGTAATTTATGAGACTAGGATAATGTAAATAAGTTAAGGAATATGAACCTCTCTTTATGCCTCGTTATCAAACTTATGTAGTTATGAGATCATGCCAAAATAAAAGAAGGGCTTAGCCTTAACATACCTGGAACGATTCTCTTGACAATTCCTCCAACACACGTGTTTTGCAAAGAACACAAAACGGGAGATCGAAGTAAAAAAAAATCCATATGATATTTTTGAAAAAGATTGCACCGTACTCCCTTAGAAGTTGCAATTCATGTTGCACCTTGTAGGAGTTCATAAGAATTCCTTTGAGAATCCATCCATTCTAGGAAGCTTTTCATAAGAATTCCTTTGAGAATTTCCATCCCCTTAATGAATTCCATCTGTTACTACGTGTAGTCATAATTCTCAATTTTGTGGTTTTGAGAGGTCTTTTATATAAGTGGGTGTGGGTCCCACACTTAAATAATAACTAAGCCACAAGAAGAATTCTCTTAATGCCACCTTATAACATAACATCCTTAGTCATATTTAGGCTTGATTAACTTTACACATGCTGCCACGAGAAGGAGATTAATTAACCTTATCCAAATAAACTAATTAATTAGTTAATCATCCATAAAAATCACTAATTATCTAATTATCCACATAATTAAGAATTATATTAAATTACTTAAAATACTACGTACTTTTAACACAAATTATACACCTAGCTATCATGGTCATATAGTAACTTGTATGGCACTAGTTCATGATTATGGGGTATTGTAGCTTGGACCGTATTATATTTTAAAATGTCAAACTTTGATGAAATTTATTTTTTTTCGATTTACTTACCCTCTCACCGTCATGAATTTACTCATCACTTGTTTGAAATAGTATAATACTTATAACTTCAAAATAATCTCATTCCAGAACTTACATCGATTAACTTACGACGAAACTTTAACATACAAAAATGCGGAATGTAACATCTCATTCCCGAGCTTTCATTAATTCACTTATGGAATATTTTCACGTACAAAAATATGGGGTGTAACATTACCAATCTTTTACAAATCAAATATAAGTACCGGGAAACCACTAACTCATCTCCAGAAATAGAAACATATAGGCGGTTGCGACACGCAACCCAAAACCACCAAACAATACAAAATCCTCATTTATTTCATCGTAATAGTATCAACAACAGTAACTTATATATATATATATATATATATATATATGTGTGTGTGTGTGTGTGTGTGTGTGTATGTATTGCGGCGCACAACCCGATCCCATCATATGTCAATATCAGTATCAAAATTCATCTTTATTTCACCATGTCGATCCACCCTTATTCCACATATTGTGGCATGCAATCCGATCCCACCGTATAGAACATATTCACCCTTATTCCACCATGCCAATCCATACTTTTTATACTTGTTGCGGCGTGCAGCCCGATCCCACCTTATCAGTACCAAATACTCAAAGCACAATCAAATCAATAGTTCAACCACAAAGCCTTTACAATTAATAAATACCAAACCAAACCAAAAGGGAATTGTTATAATAAAGAAATCTATAGGAGTAATACTACACATCAAGGCCAATCCAGCACTTGATAATTAGAAGATGCAAGTAATTAAATTTAAAAAAATAGCTAGAAGTCAAGAAACCATGGAAGAACTAACATCTTGAATAGGAGAAGATATTGAATAACTATTAGCATTTAAGCATGTAAAACATATAGAGCATTTAACAGCTAAGACAAGAAAGGATATAATTCAGGAAAAGCGGTAAATCAGGGAAAACAGATACTTCGACATCGTATAAGCATTCGTCACCTCGCATATATGCCTCTCACATGAGAATCACAAAGCACGTAGTCTGAGAGTTCCTAATTCCCTCAAGTCAAGGTCAGACACAATACTTACCTCGCTCTAAAGATCACTCAAAGCTCAATCACAGCCTTAAATTTCAAACAAGCCTCCGAACCAATAATATCTAGCAATTTACTAACCAAATGATCCAAAATAAGCTTTAGGAATCACCCAGGATTGCAAGAGATTCAATTTCGGTCATTATCGAAAAAGTCAACTTCCGGGCTCGCTTGGTCCAAATCCTAAATTTGGGCCCAAACTCGATTACCCATTCACCCAAGAGTTCGGTTATGCAATTTGTTTTGGAATCCGACCCCAATTTGAGGTCTAAATCTCACTTTTCCAAAAATCCCTAATTCTATCCAAACCCCCAAATTTCCACCATGAAAATACTAGATTTTAGGGTAAAAACTTGTGAAATGTGATAAAAGATTGAAAGAAAATGGGTTAGGATCACTTACCATTTTGGGGAAGAATGAGTCTTGAAAAATTTCTCCTAGGGTTTTCTTGTTTTAAAAATTTGAAGAATGAGTGAATATCTCGTTTTTGTAACTATTTGGTCTATTGTAGGTATTGCATTTGTGACATTGGATTTGCATTTGCAAACCCCGCAAATGCGAAGATATCCTGAGCCTACTGACCTCGCAAAAGCTACCCAGTGTTCGCAAATCCGAACTGCCAGGATCGCAAATGCAATCAAAACTTTGCAAATGCGAAGGTGTCCCTCCCAGCCCACTACTCGCAATTGCGATGGCCTCTTCGCAAATGCGAGGCTCGCATTTGCGTGCCAGACCTCGCAAATACGAAGTCTGCAGATCAGTTGCAGGTGTTGCTATATTTTCTAGGTTCAAAACACTTTGTAGCCTATCCAAAACTCATTCGAGCCCTCGGGGTCCAAACCAAACATGCACACAAGTCCTAAAACATCATACGAACTTACTCGCGCAATCAAATCGCAAAAATAACACCCAGAACTATGAATTGAACACCAAATCAAATGAAATTTTAAAGAAAACTTTAAAACTTTCATTTTCACAACCGGACGTCTGAATCACGTCAAACAGACTCTGTGCCTCACCAAATTTCACAAATAAGCCATAAATAATATAATGGACCCTTACCGGGCTCCAGAACCAAAATACAAATCCGGTATCAACAAGGCCAAGCATCAATCAATTCTTAAAAACCATTAAACTTTCATATTTTTAATTTTTCAACAAAAATTCATATCTTGAGCTAGGTCCCACGCCCAGGTCCCAAGTTATGATATGGACCCATCGGGACCGTCAAAATACGGATCCAGGTCCATTTGCTCAAAACGTTGACCAACGTCAACTCAACTTAACTTTTAAGGTAAAAATTCTTATTTTTATCAGTTTTTAACATATAAACCTTCCGAAAAAACATCTGGATCATGCACGCAGATTGATAAAGACTAAATAAGATATTTAAGGCTTCAGAATACATAATTTAGTTCTAAAACATGAGATGACCTGTCGAGTCATCACACTCTTCCTCTTCAACAACCGCCACCACTAAACCATTCCTCCCTTGAATAATTACCAATAAAAATTCATAAACAAAAAATAGATCTCTTCTTTCTAAATTTTCAGGGGGGATTGACATAACCGCACAAAAACAGAAAAAATATTTGTTGAATATATTCTCTATCACAAGTTAGCCCTTTGATTCCATTTTACTTACACTACTGAATTGACCTCACCTCTTTGGGATTAGTTTTCTAGGTTTAACTTTTAATGTTGAATGCCATTGAATGGTTTAAATGAGGAATCTTGGTCTTAGGCGTGGATGACCGAGAATCATGGATTGGTCGGCTTGGTGATTAGGGTATTTCTGTGCTTAATAAGGTTACTTTTTTAACTTGTTACTGGTTGTTGGTAACGCTGAAGGTTTATATCTTGAGTTTCTTTGTCAAGATTTTGGTGAAGATGTGCGGAGTTAAAAAGATGTTGACTTTATAACACAAATTTGGTTTTGTTAGCTTAATCAAGTCGGCTACTCAACTGGCTGTTGATGTGAAATTGGGAATCCTTTTTACATAAAATGTTGAGTTGCAGCTTATTGATCAAGTCTGATATTATTATAGGAGTATGAAGGATTTAAGTTATATTTAGTAGGTTACCTGTAGTTCCTTCCATTGACCACCACCCATCTCCGCCTAAAACCACCAACTTAAGAACCAAAAAATATGTAACAACAACCACCCTTTTTCTTCCTTATTTTCACCGTCCCCGCCTAGAAACTTCACCATAAAACTACTCAATCGAAGCACCAACATTCCCGTTTGTTTCTTGTTTCTTTTAAGAGACATAAATTTTTTTTGTTTAATCTCTGTGGACCCGCAAATAGAATCTGCAAAATGGAGGGCGTGATTTTCAACACAACGGTTGTAGCATTTTTTATTGATTCTCCGTATGCTGAAGAATCAATAGCTGAACCTTCATCGAAAATAGTGCTGAATGACTTTTGGGTAAAATAACCGGGGCTGTTCGGGTAAGGAGCTGGATCGGGCAGGTTTGGATATTAAAAAAAAAATGGTTTGGATGTTTAAAATGATGCCACATGTCTGCATAGACTGGATCCATTAATGTCGGGGTGGATTTGTTAAAAAGGCTGACGGCAGGGGTAGATAGTGTTGAATAGTATAACAAGGGCTACCAATAACTAATTTCTGATAGTACAAGAAAATATCTAACCCTTTTTGGATAAAAAACTTATTTCAAGTATCAGAACAATAATTTGAATATGATATCATTGGGAGTCAACTTCTAGTCAAACATAAGAACTCTCCAAACCTTCAAATTGCTAACTTTCGGCAAATAGAGCCAGAACATCATAAGAACCTCCAAATCCAAATTCGAACATATGCCTAAGCCCAAAATCACCATATGAACGTATTGGAACCATAAAATCGTGAATCAGAGGTCGTTTACAAAAGTTAAATCTTTGTAAATCTTACAATTTAAGCTTCCAACAATGCAATTAAGTTTTCCAATTCACTCCCAAACCTCTCCGGAACAAAATCAACCATCCCCACAAGTCACAAAATAACGAACATGCATACAAAAAATATCAAACGAAAAAACAAGGTTCTAATACATAAAATAACCGGCCGGTCATTAGTAAGTCCCATGATGCAGCTGGTAAAATACATTGATGATATAAAAATAAAATTACAAATTCAATGTATATAGGTTAAACCCTTTATTTTTTATGTATTTTGATTCGCTTTTTCTTTTTGCAGTTAATTCAAATCGTACTGAACTATTTTATATGGTGTTTAATAAAGGCAGCGTTTTAGAAGTCATTCTTGGTACTTACCTTAGGACTTTGTCCCGAGATGAGGCGCTCTGACGCTGGAGTCTTGCCAAGCAACTTTGTGCAGTATGTTTATGTTGATTTCCACGTTTGGCCTCGTGAATTCCTTTCCTATATTTTTTTTTCCATCCAAACATAAGCCTCTTATTCATCACTTCTGTTTTTTTTCTTTTTTTGGTAGAAAGGATTATATTATATTAACTAAGATGTACAAGCCATGTGATTTTTTTTTTTTTTTTTTTCTAAAGAGGATATATTTTTACCTGTGAAAAACATTATCTATTCCAAGAAACCTCGTGTATTTAAGTCTTTGAAAAAAATAATTAGAAGGAGAGTATACCTATTTTATTTCTTTTAATAAAAGATAAATATAACTGTCATTACAACTCCTTTAATTTGCATCTAATAGGATATGAAATTTTTCAGTCCACTACGAACCTCAAATTTTCCTAACTAATTCATTGTTCTTTAAAATCTCTATCGGAATTCATTAGAAGTTGATATCACCCACTGTATCAATCATTGAAAAATACCTCGGTCTTTCGCCCCTCGCATTTACAGCAACTTGGAGACGTAAGTCGTAGATCTTGCGTACTATATTGAATGTTTGGAGAGGAAAAAAAAAGACAATGTTGTGTTTTTCTAATCATATTGATGCTTCTATTCACACTTAAAATAAAATAGAGCTTAAGTTTTATTCATTAAAATCACATTTACATGTATTTATGTTTACCTCTAAAAATGAGGGTATCAAATGTAATTTGTGATTTTAAAGATATGTGATTTATTCTAATACTAGCAGATATACAAGCAATACTAAGTTTAAATAAGAAGAATTGATGAACCAAAACAGTGTTGCAAGGACAACGAGGACCTCGAGCTCGACTCTCTTGGGGACCTCGAGGCCAGCTAAGAACAATGGGGTATGAACAATAAAGTAAAAAGCAATAAAGCTAAAGAGCACTTTTTGAACGCGTTAAACAAGAAAAGCATAGTAGAATATTCTACTGCAGTGAATAATAATGTGTGATACAAATGATTAGGGTCTCCTTTATATAGGAGGAGAAAACCCCAATATAGTACATTCCTAATTGAGGTAAAGAATTCTATTGCTACAAGTGTATAATGACCTGATACGGACCTGTACCATTTCGTACAAATCTTATCCTTTAATTTACGTCCTGATTCACATGTCCTTGGGAAATTCCCACTCTTTCTTGATTTCCCTCGAAAATATATTGCCCTCGATGTAGATCGCGCCAAGCCTTCAATCTGCTTCCTCGAGGTGTGTCCTCCAATCGGGTCTATCCTCTACCTCGAGTCGCCCGGACTCGGACTCATAGCCCAATTTGAGGCTTCGAAATCAGACTTCTTGATTTTGACCATATACAGATAGTCCCCGCGTTTCTTAGAATGAAATGATACGAAACGATTCGAATTTTCGAAGCCCTTAGTGATGATGTCATCCTCGTGATGCCAGCGTTCGAAGTGACCGAAACGTCCCATCGGCTCACATTCCAAAAAACATTGAATGCACGCCAGCATTGACGGTCATTAATGCCACTGAACCGTTGATTCCCCTCTATAAATATGAGGTATTTTCTCTAAGTAAAGAACTTTACCCTTTCTTCAATCCTTTCCCATCTTCATCCCTTTCTTTAATCACTCGCTTCCTCCGCCTCTTTAAGCATAGTAAAATACCAAGCTCTCGCCGGAAAAACCGCATCCCTGTACACCTGCATTCTTTAGCTTACAACCATGGCCAAAACCTTCAAGAGGGTCCCAAAAGGGACAAAGTATCATCTTCCTCTGCCTCTCGGCCGACCACAACGGTGGTGCCGCCAACACTTGAGGAAATCACCCCTGGTGATTGCATCATTTATAAGAAGGACTTCAGTATGGACAATCCTCCCAATGTCGAAGGCCGATATGAGCATGTATCTTAATACATTAGCCTGATAACAGAGCAGCTCACCGATGAAATAAAGAAGGATTGTTCGTGGGGAGACGAGGTCGAGGTCAAAATCTCGGGGACCGATGAAAGCATAACTACCCACAAAGAGGGGTTTTTGAGTGTTTATACTTACCTCTTCACAATAGGTCCACTCGATTCAGTGGTCATCGACTTATGCAAGACGCACGAAATGATCCTCGGTCAAATCCACCCTTCCTATTGGCATATCGTGATCATGTTGCGGTATTTTTTTGAAAAGGCCAAGGGTTTGGAGTTCACCCTTAGCCACCTAGTTCAGTTGTATCGACCCTAGTTATTTCGAGGGATCATCAAGCTACAATGCTGAATAACGAAGTCCTTCTTCGCTAGAACTTTGGACATCATCCCCAAGAAAAAAATGTCGTTCCCGGAGAAGTGAAACTTTAACCGTAAGTGGAGTTTGTATTTTTGGTATATATTCCTATTCTTTCATGTTCCATAATGCCCTTATCTTTCTTCTGGCATCCAATTCTTGGGTGCCCCTAGCGGTACCCTACCTCGAGGATTGGGTCAAAAAGTTAGCTGCCACTTCTTCCTACGATGAGCACAAGTGGTATGATTTAGCGAGGGGCCGGTGGAGGCCAAGAACCACGGTAAGTGCCTTTCTATAGTTTCATCACTTTCCATACACTTGGAGATATATTTACTTACTCGCGCTTACTTATGCAGGCCTTGAAGATGCGTCCGAGATGATACCGACCCCGCCCGGGGAAACAACCAAGCCATCAAATCCAAAGCTCGAGAAGGACAATAAAATAAAAAGGGTCTCGAAACCCGAGGACACCCAAGACGAGAAGACCTCCACTCGAAGGCTACGGAAAAGGTTTGCCCAAACGGGCACAGACTCGGCCAATGACTCCCCGGATGGTGAGGAAATTGATGATGAAGAGTTGGCGCAGGTGACTCGAACCAGGAAGCTGGTCGAGGCTGCCAAGCCTTTTGAACTAGAAAACCCATCCCGTGGTGAGGATGCCCGGAGGGAAGAAATGGGCAAGGCCCCTATGTCCCCGGAGGTTGAGATTGTCCCTCCGTCTTCAACAACCATTACAAAGGGGGTAGATACTGAGGCCCCCAATGGTAGTAAGAATGCCCTGAGTGAAGAACTCAGGGCCACGATAGAAGGTCACTCCATTTCATTCCCAACCTTTTCCGAGGGGGCTATCGATAAAGCCAACACTCTGCACATAACCGATCCGAGTAAGGTCGTTGGGGATGATCTTTTCCAGAGTTTCTATGTCGGGATTTGGGATGTCGATGACCTAAATAATGCATCCACTATATTTAAGGAGGCTCAACGTCTCCTTTCCAAAGTGAGTACTTAACTTTAGTATTGCAATTTTTTCTCTTTTTCCTTTTGGCTGATATGTCTCCATTTCATGTATAGGTTGTTGCAAAGTTTAGAGCCGTGCTGAGCCAGTGTGAGGCCGAGCTTAAGAAAATTTCCGGTGAAGAAAAGGCCCTGAGGCTCCTTTGTAGCCAAAAGGAAGAAGAGCTTAAGGATATCCGAACTGCGTTGGCCAAAGCTCAAAAAAGCAAGTCCGAACTAGACGAACAAGTAACTGTGATTTTAACAGAGTTTGCCCTTCTTGGCCCTACTTCGGAGGCTAATACTTTGGTCTCTCAGCTGCAGCAAAAGCTGAATATGATTGGGTAGCTTTGGGTGAGGTAGATCATGTTCGGGCTTATTGTCATTAATGGAAGAAGAACATGGATCAACTTGTTGTCGATAAAGAAGCTATTGCATCCTAAGTGACCTCGGCAAAAGCTTTGCTACGATGTGTTAAAGCGAAGAGTATGGCCTAGGCCAGGAAGATCGAGGGGTTGGAGGCCGAGCTAGCTAAAGCCCGGGATGAAGTTGCGCAAGCTATGGCTGAAACGGCACTGGCTAAGGTCGAAGCCGAGAAGACGAAGGTTGCACTTGATAAATCCATTGTTATATACAGGAAAGAAGTCTTGACCATTCAATCCGAGATGAGGGAGGCCTATAACCGTAGGAGACAGAGTAATGAATTGGCTAAGTGCCAAGCCTGGAGGGAGATTCTTGAAGATATCCATGCCCGAGGGTTTGACCTTGCCAGTAGATAACTGAAGCAAAGGCGTGGGAAACCGATGCTAGGTTTCTTGTCTCCTCCGATGACGAGGATGTGGTGCATGGCTCTGGGGACGAGGAAGGCGAAGAAGATGCTCCCGAAGATAGGGCTACCGAAGATGCAGCTCCTGACGATGGCGCTCCCGGGAATATAACCCCTAAGATAGATTAGGTTCTCTTTTTTCTTTTCTGCGTAACGACCCCTTGTGGGTGTTGTAATATGTTCTGTAAATTTCCCCAATGAATACATATTGTCATTTTGCTCTATTCTCGATTTGTGTTGACTTTTATTTCGTCCCTGTTTATGGAAGATTCCGATGATTCAAATACTAAGCTCGAGTATCGGTCTATACTCGTAGTAAACCCTTAGGTTTTTGTTGCTCAAGATCATACCCCTTAAGGTTTTAGATAATCCTCGAGTTAAGCTTAGAGTTACTTTGATGCGAACTCGGAATGATGGGGCTTTTGGGTCCGAGATAAATGGGAACAGAGTCTCGGGCTCCTATAAGCTTCTGGCCCTATATCGTTTTTAAGTCGGCCCTTAGGTTCTTTTAAGTTAGACCTTAGGCTCTTATATATCGGCCCTTAGGCTCTTTGAGTTGGGCTATTGCGCCCTTTAAAATGACTATAATTTTTCCCACTTCCCAGCTAAAAGACTAAGTAAAAACTTTTGTTTGCCTTAGCATGTATTTTTTGTACCAGTTTAGGTTTTTTGAAGGTTCAACATATCAGAAACTTATTAGTAATTTGTTTGTGTAAACATTATCCAATTCCTCTTGATGGTTTTTCGAAGGCTGATGTTATCGAAGCCTTTCGACAGCCAAATTTATCGAAGCCCTTAGATTTTTCGAGAGATGAATTTATCGAAGCCCCTTATATTCTGCTTTTGCTGAGGGTAGCCTAATTTAACCAGTTTCTCACTTTTCGAAGGCTTTTTCATTTATGGAGGAAGTCGGACGTCTACGAGCTGCATTATTTCGGTTGTAGCCTTTATATGACCGTAGTCTCTAATATGGTCGTAGTCTTCGGGTGTGTCACTTGGACTCGTAGTCTCTAATATGGCCGGCCTTGGCCTTTTTTTTGAAGGGGTGCCTCTTTGAGGTCTTATAAGTCTGAGTTTTTGATGACTCGGATGTACTGACTGTCGATGACAGTCCCTGAGTATTCGGAGGTGCTTTTATGCTTTGGCTCCTGAGTTATTTCCCGTAGGATTAAAAGTGTAGAGCTCGTATAATAGTATATTCTTTGAGATACAAAGTGTTTTTGATAATAATAGAATGCTTCTTCAAATAATCGATACATGCGTACATGCCTTGCCATCGGGGCTCGACTATTCTATGGTTTATTTGATCGTTTGGACCTTTATAAAGTTATCCTATAGAGGCCCTCCTAGGCATGAAGTATCTTTCTCAAAAATATAACCTCCAAGGGTGATGCCCCCCCCCCCCCCCCC
>MU734581.1:146237-230996 GCA_026770625.1 Nicotiana glauca
TATATATATATATATATATATATATATATATATATATATATATATATATATATAGATGATAGCAACATCTTCACGCAAATAACAAGAACAAATTCATCATTTGTGTAAGCCAAAATTTAAGGGAAAAAGAAATGCGTTATGCCCTTCTAAGATACTTATTGAATATGAAGCCCATTTTTTCCCTACAAATTATGGAAAAACATTTGTTTATATTTATATTTCTAAATGAGACTACATTTTTTTTTTTTTTTTACTGTGAAACCCAAACCCCACCACCCCACTCCTCGGCCAGTAGAATTGAAATTAAAATACAAAAGGAAAAAATGGCACCGTCACGAAAGTTGGTTCTCTAATTTAGTCCTTTAGGTGTCTCATTTGGTTTCGGCAATTCTTTTTTATTTAATCTGTGTGGTAAAAAAATCTATTACATTCAAATGGAAATAAGTTACACCTCAATCTCTGCCTATTGCTTTTCTCCTCTTCGTGCTACATTTAGTCACTCCCTTCACCTTTTTAAAAGGAACAAAAACATATTGCTCTATAGAGTAAAAAAAAAAAACAAGTAAAGGAGAGCCATGCTTTTCCCGTTCCATTCTTTTAAAATTAGGAAAAATCTATGTTACATGCATTGCTCATCGAGAAGTGCAACTCGCTTTCTAGTGTTATGAAGGAGATAAGCATGTGGTCGGTTTGTTGTTCGAGCGAATCGAAGTTATCTTTTGATCAACTATCCACTAATAAAGTGCAAAATTTACCAAAACAATTACATGCTACTAAGTGAGGCAACCGTTAATTATCATAAAAGGAAAAGAAAGTGTCGAAAAGTTTTTGTTAAAAAAACAATATAATTGCAATATTGTTTACAGTAAAGTTGTTGAAAAATTGCTTAAAACTTTATTACAAGAAAGGTTTTCCTTCAAATTCGATCATCCAAAAACTCTAGCGCACTTAAAGACGAATGGTTTCTCCTTGATTATATTACTTTTCTTGACTTTTTGCAGACAAAACACATGAAGCAAAAAATGATATTAAACCTAGTTTGACATGTATAACAAAAATGGAACAAATCGAATGAATGAAAGAAAATAAGGAAATGATGACACCGTTTTGAAGTTATTAGCATGTTTAAATCCTCCAAAACCCATGAGGTTTCCATTGCTAGCTCGTTGTAGGGAGAAATGACAAAAATGAAAACGAGTTCCTATGCTGGTCCTGATTTTCTGCAGCGTTAAGTAATTGGCTGGATTAGATAAATGAAAATGATTAAACTAAGGATTTAATGAGTTACTTATAGGTCATCTGAACATGATGTTATAAAAAAGTTATATATTATTATTTACCGTGAAAATGGTAAAAACAATTAAATTTGTAAATGGGGCTCTAAAAATATGTGATCTATTTTTATGCTAGTTGATAGAGCGGTAAATGCTAAGAGTATGAGATTTAACGAAGAAATACGAGATAAAGAAGGGCAGTAGTCAAACCGAGAAACTTGCAGCCCGAGCCTCAGACTGGTCGATGAAGGACCTCGAGGTCGATATCTGGCTCGAGCTCGAGCTATCAGGGGTAGTCGGGAACGAGATAAGAGTTAGGGTATGATCAAATAAGGCTCTTTATGGCCAATACCAAGCAATAAATGAAGAACAAGTATGAAAGCAATAAACGCTAAGAGTAGCCTCGAGCTAGTAAGGACAAGCAGGTTACAGAGAAATGAGAGAGAGAGAGAGAGAGAGAGAGAGAGAGAGAGAGAGAGAGAGAGAGAGAGAGAGAGATTATTGATCTTGTGGATAGAATAGTTGGAGCAACATCAGCCCTTTACAAAGTGGCATGGATTCTCTTTATATAGGAGAGGAATCTGGTTATAGTACAACATACATAAATTGTAAAGTATGGAGATGGGACGGCTAGACGTGACGCTTCAATAGAGGCCCCGGATATGCCGGCTCTATCAGACTGAGCTGCGTGCCTTGGGAATTTCCCCCCTTTGCTCTAGCCTCGGTCTTCGTCTTCTTTGAGTCGGGCCTCAATTAGCCCAGGGGACTCGATCGCAATTTCATGTCCATGGGGTATTCTTATGAAGTGGCTTGTCAGCGAGAAATTAAGTCCTATAATTTTGCCGCACACAAATTGTCTCCGCATTTCTCAGAACGAAGCGATGGGAAATGATTCTGACACCTGACTCCACGAGTTTCTTACGGTGATGTCAGACCAATGATGCAATTTATGGCACGAGCTTTTGTGGCAATCGAGGCATCCCATGGACTTGTGTATTTGACATCATTCAATGCATTGTCGATTCTCGTTCTTCAAGATGAATGTTCCGTCGTCAGTTCGATTTTTCAAGATCACAGTAATTGCATCCGTCGGTCAATCTTCCAAGGCCTTGATGACCGTGTCGTTACCCCCTATAAATGGGGGATGCTTTGGCGTTGTTTTTTCTATCCAAATACCTTTATTGGTTCATTTGCCCATTTCTTCTTATCATCTTCCTCCATCCTTGAACGCTATGTTTGGGGCTCATGGCCTCAAGGCCGTTCGGTAGAGCTCCCGTAGGCTGCGTTGTGGCCTCTTGCCGGAGCTTCCCTTTGTCGAGCATAACCATACCGTCCTGTTGCTGATGTGGTTGTTGTTACGTATGTTGTTTCTGCCTTTGTTTGCTCGAGACGATGACACACGGGGGTCAACTTTCCTTGCTCGTAAAAAGCTCTTCGGGTTATATACCGCTGCTCAAAAGGGGGCTCGGATTATACACCGCTGCTCACCTTCATACCCCAGCTCAACGTGGTGCTCTACCCCGAGCTGGTAGCTTGCATGACTAGATATCCCAAGAAGTGGACTCTATGTAGCCCTGCAAGCGGGACCGAGGCTCGCCCGGTCCGCTGTCTCTCCGAGTTTCTCTTGGACAGCGAGGGTCGCCTCGACCTCCGGAGAGCTACAACATTTTTTCATCCCCCTACTGCTCGCCTTATCCTTTGGAGATATCAGTGTGGAAGGCCGGGATGAGGCTTCTGAGGATGTGTGTCCGGAGGCACCTATTGCAGGAGGCGGACCTTCGGAGGTAGACCAGCCTTTATGTTTTTTTCTCGCGTGTGCACACTTTTATTTTTTCCTTTATGCATAAGAACCCCTTGCGGGATTTTGTAATGGTATGTATGGACCCTTCAAGGGTTGTTGTATATGGATATTTATGAATATAAAGGCACCCCCTTGATTTTCTATTTTCGATTCTTGCCCTATTATTGTATGTTCTTGTCACGCCCCAACCTCGAGAGGCACGACTAGCGCTCAATCAAGTGAACCCAACCGAGCAAGCCTTATCAAACACTTTCTACCTAACTCAATGCGATTAAGGAATCCGATTCTGTTTAGTTAGACAATAAAAAAAGTTGTACATTCAACATTGATAGCTTATTTTATAACACAACCTTAAACCGTAGTTAGGCTTCCAAGATTTCATACAGTTATAGTTTAGAAGAAAGCAAGAGTCCAGAGTTACAACATGGTTCATTGACCTATCCAATACCCGTAAATAACCAACACAATCGTCTACGGAGCCTCTAGGGATACAAAAGACAATAATAACAACGCCGGCAATAAGGCCCCGGCTATACCACAAAAGTCGATATCTATAACAAAAGGTGTACAACATAACTCCTTGAAGGAGAAAGGGGCTCACCAAGACTTCGAGATGATGACACTCCGCTACGCGCGATCGACATTGTCTGCTATAGAGCCACCTACGTTTATTTAAAAAAGTAGCGTCCCCGGCAAAAGGGACGTTAGTACCATGGAATAGTACTAGTATGTATAACTAAACACCATCTAGTTAGAAAGAACTTTCATGCAGGAATAAATAATCACAAATACAACTCAAAACTTCAAAGGATCACCACATTATCAAATAATCATACAACTTTGTCACTATTTTTCCATAGCTTTTAGTTTGGGGCATTTCACACTATTCATCATTGTTTACAATACCACCGCTATCTTGAGTGGAGTCCGATCTCGATCCGATCGGCTAGGTTGCCTCATTTGAGACATATACTTCAATAACAATCTCATTTTCCCTTTTTCCGGAATTCATTCACAATACTATCGCTATCTTGAGCGGAGTCCGATCTCGGCCCAATCGGCTAGGCCGCCTTACCAAGGCATTGTTCCCTTCTCATTAATCATCTCAATTCAATCTTTGTTTCACATATATCATTTCATAAGCACTTGGGGCCACATATATCGCGTCATATATTTGTCATTAGGCCACATTTCACATCATTCCCAATTTCAATGTTAGATTTGAAATTTAGAGTAATAGGTGCACACAAGAGCAAATAACATTATCAGCACAGAGGAGACTTTACATAGATGTCACAACCTATGCAGCTTCATTCTCAATTTAAGGTCCAAGCATTTCAATACATATTCACATCTTTTCCCCTTTCAAGTTATCAAGATAGCATATTGATCATGTTGAGACACATCTTTTACGCATATAAGGTTACAACATCAATTCATGTAAAATAACAAGCAATACAACAATTCAACTTTAATTTTACCATATTCGCACCAACACCGATGAAGCTCAATTTCTAAAAGAGGGGGTTTTAGCCATACATACCTCAATAAAGCTTTCCCCTAATTCTTAAAAAAATTTGGGACTTTTAGCACATCAATCTATTGTATAAGAATTACAATTGAACTAAGAATTAGAGACGAGATTAAGATTCTAGCTCGTTTGAGCATATTATCAAATATAAAAGGTGCAATATGATCTTAGGCCCCTTTTGAAAGAAATTTCTTCAGTATTATACCTTAATTGTTGTCTCTTTAGTTCTCATCCTCCCCATACGCCATTATCTTTTGTACATGCAAGATTACTAGCCCTTATACCCAATTTACCCACTTACTAATTACCTATTTTAACAGAAATTTTGAAATTATTGATGAGGGTACAATTCTTACCTCTTAGGATGAAGACCTAGTAGCTTCAATTGACAATCTTCAAGGATTTCGGGCAAGGATTAAGAGAGGACTTGATGAAGATTACTCCCTCTCACTCTAGAACTCCTCCTATCACTCTATATTTCGTGAAGTAATAGGAAAATGATCTAATGGGGCGTTTTAAATGGGATGGGGTCAAGTTTTAAATTTGAGAAAATAGGAGCCCCGACACAATCTGCGATCGCATACCTGACATGCGGCCCGCAAAATGGACCGCGAAAATGGTCCCAAAACCTGAACACACTGACTGGGTATGTGACCGAAATGCGGTTCACATACCTATTCTGCGGTCGCATAATGCACTGCAGAACTGCCCTTTGCAAAATTCCAAGGGGAATATGCTATTACTATGCAGATCGTATATTGATTATGCAATCGCATAATTGGCCGTATAGTTGACCTCAAAACTGACCAACACACTGCTTCACTCTGCGGCAACTATGTGGTCCGCATAGCTATTATGCGACCGCATTCCGGACCGCAGAATCGCACTTTTCTAGAAAATATTGTTCCTTGACTTCTAACACAGATTTATAACTTGGCACTACGAGCTTTCGAGTTTTGAGTAGAAGTTTTTCATGGGGCCTTACAGTTCTCGTGCACTTCGAGGTCTTTGAATGTTTTCTTTTGTTGTTGACCGCTGATATCCAATTCGGATACGAGCGTTCTTTCCAATCCTCTACTGATTGATATGGCTCTTTTTCGAGCCCATCGTCATGCCTTGGACCAAGCCTGAATTGATCCGATAGACTCAGGATGTCGGGCCCTTCGAGTTGTATGGAGATAGTACGCTGAGTTTTGGAGCTTTCGAGAGTGGTATCCTGAGCGAAGGTCAGCTTTGGGGACCTGGGGGTCTGCTTTTGAACTAGATGTATATAGTCTTTTAAAGCGTAATGGATAGATTTTCATTGAGGGGTTGCCTATACTTTAGGCGATGCCTCAAGCCCTCCTAGAGCCTTCATGATCGGGGCTTCACATGCTTATTTTTCTTTTTAGAAAGGAAAAATATGAGATTGGGCACCACCTCGAGTTCTATGATGGCGTTAAAGGCTTTCTGAAGCCTGACTTCTTTTTTGGTGGAGATCCTCGAGGTCGGGCACCACTTCAAGACTGGAAAAGATACAATTGACTCATTGAGGCCTAACTTCTTGTCGATGGATGCCTTTGGGGTCGGGTACCACCCCGGGATCTGTAGCGAGGCTGTTGGCCTTCTGGGGCTTATTCTGGATAGGCGAACCGTTGTTGTTTCCCACATATATGTAGGGTGGATTTTGTTTCTTTGGGAGATGTCATTATTTTGGATAGCTATCCCTCCACCTTGGCATTGGGTCCTTCGTCTCTTCAAGCACAAAAAGAATTGGCGCACGTATTTTCTTTAGTCTGTCAATTATACCATAGCCATGGTAGCTACTTCGGGGTCGGCCCGGCAGGGAGGGGAGAGTTCCACTCCCAGCGTTTAGGATCCACGGGAGTTCACACAGAAGAATATGTCTTTGATAAGAGAGGAATATTTGGAGATGGTGAGGAGATGCTGCGGATGGAGCGAGGGGATAATGGAGTAGGTGCTTTCCCCGGATGTGAGCATTATGGACTCTGTCGATGGATTCTTGAACGTATACCTATATCCTTTCGCATTTGGCCCCATTGATAGGGTCGTGTTTGATTTTAGCTTGAAGTATCGGGTTACTTTGGTGCAGATACATCTGTCGCTCTGGCGAGTGGTACTGTTGATGAGGTTCTTTGTGGAGAAGGTTGGGCTTGAATTCACGGTCAGCCACCTCGTCAGGTGGTACCAACCCTTTCATTACCAAGGTCTTTTAACCGTACGGTGCTGCTCGTCTACGCCCTTTATTGTTGATGACGAGGAAAATGAGGATAAAGAGTAGGTTAGTCGATTCCTCTAGGTTCAAATGGCTGACATTATCCCCGTGGAGCTCATGTCATTTGCCAAGGGATAGAATTACGCGCGTGAGTGGAGTGTCTCGTGCTTCCTTAGATTTGCTTATGGTGAAAACCAGTTGAGTAACTATGTTTCCTTCCTTTTTGCAGCAACTTCATGGACACCGGGCAAAGTTCTCAATCTGCTTGGCTAGGTCCGGAAGTTGGTAACCCATTGGACTTACAATGAGCGTAGGTGGCGAGCTATGTCTCGTTAAGGATGGGAGGCGAAATGCCAAGGTATGCGTGTACGTTGCTCCTACCTTGGTCTTCGTATATTTGATATGACATTTCCATCTTTCTTTTGTACCGGTTTTGTCGTTGCAGGTATCGGGCGGTTCCTTGGTGCGAGGTTGTGCTTCTCCGAAGAGGGGAAAGAGTCGTCGGCCTCCAAGCTGAGGGATGATGGCGGTAAATGGGATTTACACGCGCAGTGTGATGGATCTTTTAATGGGGCTCAACGGGCCCGTGTCTTCGAGGAGAGGACATCGCTCGAGCCTGCTACTCCTGGAGTGTTTGATCCCATAATGGTGGTTCCTCCGAGTGAATATGTTGTGCCCGAGGTTGGTTCTTTCGGGGTCGAAGGGGCAAGTACCGACTGGAGTATGTTCTGCCTTCGAGGAAGTAAGCCGGCTTCACTTCATGGTGAGTTTCGATACAGTCCTTCTGTATTTCGCGTCTTCCTTTCTTTATCGAGTTTTTCTTTTGCAGGCCTTTGATAGGCTCATGTCTGAGCTGCTCCATCATGGGGCCAGGCTTTGGAAAGCTCTGGATGAAGGTAAGTCCCTTAGGCTCCTCTGCGAGGATAAGGAGGTTGAGTTGATGCACTAGCGATATGAGGCGTATCGGAGCTCGAATTACAAGAGCTATTTGATGGAGAAGGTAAGATTTTGTAGTACGCGCTTCGCTCCTTTTGACCCTTAAGGTTAATCCTTTTGCCTATCTTAGCTGCAGAAAAAAGATGGAAGTTTTGGAGTACCTTAAGGTGGAAGCCGACCGAGTCAGGAATACTCGCGGTAAACTGAGGGCTCAGGTGCATGCTCAAGCTTTAGAGGAGAGGGGCGCCTTGGCCAAGGTTCTTTCCTTTAAGGCCCAACTCCACTTGGCTCATGACAATGCTATAGTTCAGGAAGATATGATTGGGAAGCCCGAGTCTGATCTCTCGAAGGTCAGGGCTGAGATAATCGATGCCCGGGCTGAAGCAGCATTATGTCGAACCAAGGTTGATCAGGAGATGGTGTCACACCTCCTTTTTAGACACCTGAGGGTATATAAGGGAGTTTTTTCAATTAAAGTGACATTATTCAAAATGGGATTATTTATTTATTTTTAGAGTCGCCACTTAGAATATTTTAATTGGTGTCCCAAGTCACCGGTTTATTTTAAATCCCAAATCGAGGAAATTTTATTTTTTAAAGTCTGCGAACCAAAAATTCTAGATAAGGAATTATGTTAACCCGAGAGAAGGTTTTAGGAACTCCCGGGTTCCGTGGTTCTAACACGGCCGCTTAGCAATTCATATTTGGCTTAATTGTTTAACTACTCATTTTTAAGACTTATGTGCAATTATCTTTTTACCGCTTTTAATTACTTGATTATTCGTAATTAAAGAATTGAGTCATGCGTACGTGTACTCATTCCCTTTGGCGCGTCAAAAATCATGTTACGTAAACGTGTCCACAATTAATACGCTTTATTTATTTTATTAAGAGAAGAAATTTAGTTGAAGCTGCGCGAACGCATCCCTTGAGTCTTTTAAGAATTTGATTTGCAACTATGTTACACGAAAGTATACATAATCATACTACTAATCTAAATCGGGCCTAAAGCCAACTACGATTCAAGGCATTTCTAAATTAATTTATTTAGATGAGGGCCATAAATTAAAAGATTATATTTGTATATGGCACACCCTAATTTGTTTAATCTAAGCTTGTGATGGCCAAATGTTATAAGCTTAAAGCATGGCGCACCTCAAATTCCCTTTTTAGAAGAATGTTATTAAAGTCACCTAGGAGATTCCTATTAGAGACTAATTTAAGCTTAATAAAAGGGCTGAATAATAATGAGAAAGCCTTAAAAATATTTTGGGATAGAGGGAAAACAGGCCAGCGACAGCCTGTTACTGTCTCGACTTTGAGAGACAAAGCATGGGCTCACAGACGGCCAAGTACTTTGAAGTAACAAAAATACAATTGCTAGCCCAAGGACAAATAGCTCACACTGAGCTTAAACTCTAGACAGGCCCAGTTGCACATTGGTACCGTCTAGGCCTACCTTCCTTGAAATTACATATTTACAACAACCAAATCTCATTTTTTCTAAATAAATGAATATCCTAAAATCATACACAATCCGAATTTTAAATCTAACCTCATGAAATGCAAGATAAAGGAAGCATACTTTAAAATCATAATTTACAAAGAAGGAGAGTCTGGACTTGGGTCCATGACCCAGGCCTAATAGCCTATGTCCAGACTGGTCATGTTTACTTGGGCTTCGAATTAAGCCTTACTAAAAAATGACACTCTTAAAGGTTGGGCTTACTAATCAGCCCATTATGCCATTACACTCACGAAGGCATTATGACAATTCTACCAATTTGTTTAAAACAAAATTAAAGTTTCCCTTATTACAACTTTTTACCTCAGAATATAACTTTTCCAGAAAATTAAAATTATTACATGATAATCCTATTAAATACAAAAAATACTAATCTAATCACTAAACTATTACAATCTCCATATATGGATAATGAATACTGCCTCTTCTTGGATATTGTTTATCCATCAAAGCTCTGCTTCTTGCGTGATTAGCACTGGATTTCAGTATGCTGGAATGGTATAGTTTTGGGTTTTAAAAACCTTTGGACTTACTGATTTAGTCAAGTGGTGACCCAAATCCATAAGCATTGGCTCAAAGTTTTGCAAATACATTCTAAATAACATCAACATTACTTATAAAAAGAAAAGAGGGGGAGAGAAAACTAACTACAGAACCATTCTTGAACCAGAATATTCTAAAAAAACACTCAAACATGTGAAACAGCCTGGGTTTAACCATGTCAAAAGGTTAAACTCATGTATCAACTGAGGTTTTAAACCTCACAGTTATGGCATACTGCCTTAAGGCAGTACAGAATTCACTTAAAGAGATGGGAAGGTTGATTTAAGCTATGGATTTGACCATGGAAGGGTCAAACTAAATAAGCTAACCTAATTTAAGAGTAGGGATCTAGACATTTTATTTGACTAATGCAAAGAGAAACCAGAAATACACATTTGATAAAGGAATGACTAATGTTAACATTGCATAAAGCTAAAAACTCATGAGGCAGAACCCATTAGAAACAAAGAACCATTTATTCAGAGAATTTCATATACATAGGAGTCATTTCAAGGAATAGCCATGTGTATCTTAAAGCTAGAAAACCAAATGAGACCGGAAAAACTACTTCAAAGCAAGAAGCAATAGCAGCAAACCAAACAGCCTCTACATCTCTCACAATCAGACTTCAAAACTAGAATCAAAGCTAGAAGAAAACCAGGATCTAGCTAAAGAACTAAGAAGATCTTCTATTTTTCAAACCATGTTTTCAAACTTTGTAGAGATTCAGAAAGAATGAAGAAAAGTTTTTGAACTCTTTTCAAATTTTCTGCAGTCTGGACCTTTTCAAAGCAGAGAATGTTTTTGTAGTAATTTTTTGATAGCCCCCAAATCTGTCTGTATGAGTGAGGGAATGTTTCTTATATAGAGTGCACAAAAGAGCATCATAAAAAAAATATTCTAACCTAAATTTCTGAAAATCAGAATAGTACATCACTTTTATAGCTGTATGTCATTTTCCTTATCCAATACCAACATTTAGGCTAAGGATGGGGACATCTGTGCTATAATCTAGAACTTTCCTATTTTCAGCCCAATATGAAATCCCATTTTAAACTTCTAAAGTCTTGTTATTGCAAATTTAGCCTAAATGCTGATTTTTAAAATAATTGTAACCATTTTAAGCTTTAACAAGGTGATCTAGATTGCTTAAAGGTTTTGTGTTTCAAATTCTAAAATTAAACAAGGTTTTCAAAAGGTTGTTCAGAGGCTCGAATTAAGCTTAACACCAATTAACCCTGAGTAATCACATGCTTAGGCATTTAAAAATTTTATTCAAAAGGAATTTGCTCAATTTTAAACCAACTCAGATTAAATCAAGCTAAAGCTGAATTAGTCAGTCAATTAATCATAAATTCTACCCTCATTGAATCAAATTATGCTGAAAACGACTTGCTAACAGAAATCATAAGGTGAAGAGAAGGGAACAGAACATAAAACTCAAAATCACCAAAACTATTCAATAAAATCCTAAACTATGAAATCTAACAATGATACTATTAAGATAGATAAACAAATAACAATGATACTGATAAATTCTAGTTCATGCAAATAAACAAAAATGGGAACAAACAATCAAAGAAAACAGAAGAAAAGATGAAATTATGAAAAAACTAACAACAAACCTTAAACTATATGCAAAGAGGGAACAATAAAAGAAATAATGAAAAGTAAAGGAAGGAGGAAAAGGGGGCTAAGAGAAAATAAAGAGGGAAAGAAAATAGAACAATGGTCCAGAAGATTACCTATTGTAGAGCCAACCGGGGCTGGAGGACTTGATTGGGGACAAACTCAAGCAATAGGTCAAATCCACATGGATCAACTGCTCTTATCAAAAGCAGTTGACCCATGTAGAATTAAGCTATTAAGACTCCATGAATCATCTTGATAGAAATTCCTAGGGTTCCGGAATCCCATATCCAAAATTTGACGAGCTCGGCGGGGATTCGAGGAAAGTTGGTTAGAGATTCAGGATGGGGATAGGACGGAGATCTAGTGGTGTTAATTTGGGAATTTTTGGGTGACCTATGGTTTTGGCCGGTTTTCTTTGATTCGAGATTTGAGAAACTCGACGTGGATTCGAGGACAACTAGTTGTATATTTTGACAGAGGAGGTGAAGAGGAGTTCATGGTGTTAATTTGGGTTCGATTGGAGCATCGCCGCTGGCGAAAACGATTTTCAGCAGGCAGTTCGCGGCGGAGACGGCGAGGGATTAAAGGGCGGCTAGGGTTTGGTCTCAGAGATTGTGAGAGACGAGTGAGGAAGGGGGGTCTGATGGGGGTAGATCTGTCTTCGGACAGTTAAATAGTAAAGTGCAAATTAGTTGCGGGCCGTTGGATTGATAAGATCCAATGGCTGTGATGGGGTGTTACAAAAACGGGGTCATTTGGGTCAAGGGAAGGCTGGATCGGGTTGATCAGTTGTTTGGGCTTGGGCCTTGGGTGGACTTGGCCGATTTTGGGGCGTAATTTGGACTGATTAGAATTGGTCCAATTCCAGGAAAATTAATTCCCTTGTATTCTTCTTCTTTTATTTTCAATTTCTTTTCTTTTTCTTTCTTCTTTTTTTTTAATTAAAAAATCGTAATAGTTAAAAATCCTAAATTATCTAAAGTGTGAGATTAAACTAATTACTTAGATACAAAATTATAAAATCTACTTTAATCCTAAATTAAAAGAGAAAATCAATAAAGGAAAAAATGTATAAATTGGCCATTTTTTGTGCTTTTCATTTTTAATACAGAAAATAATTAATTAATTAATTAATCCTAAAAATATAAAAATATAAAAATAAATTCTAAATGCAATGCATTATATTTTAATATTTTTCATGATATAAATAAACTTAAACATGCACAAAAAAATGTAAATAATTAAATAAAAATCCTACAAAATCCTTGAAATAGCAAACAATTAAAGGAAGAATCCTAATTATTGGAATTTTGTAGGAGTAAATCATGTGGGGTAAAGATCATGTGCTCACAGCAGCCCCTCTTTGCTTGAAGACATGAAGGGTCTTCGGGCAAAGATAAAATGAGAAATTATGAGGGATTTTTGCTCATTTGAAACTCCATGAGAAGCATTTTTGAAAAGAGTCTAACCGAACCTTGCTTCAAAGGTTGCCTACACATCCTTGGCTATAAAGGAATCATGCCAGTGTAGTTCTGGAAGTTTTGGGTAGCTGGTACTACCAAGAAAGCTGTGATTTCGCTGTTATTGCTGCTATTTCTGCTTGCTGAGCTCCTTATTACACCAAAAAGTAAAAATCTAAGCTAGCTACGCTTATCAACTACAAGTTACAAGATTCCTATTTATAAATCTCTTAAAGCTTGATCTTGAGTCTTAGCCGGTTCTTGTAGTGGACTCCGATCTGAATCTTGATGCTCGTCAGTTGAAGGTGCTAGTTCTTTCTTAAGCTTCTGATCAAGGCAGGACATTCGAAGCTCGTGACTTCAATCAAATCTTGAGCAGTTCGCATCTTTCTCCACTTCAGCACTTTGAGTTCGTTTTTTTTGTTTTTTTTTCTTCTTTTCTTTATTTTGGATTGAGACTCATTCTTTTGGTCATCTCGAATCCTATGCCTCGAGGTCAAACCTACTGAGACACCAAAATAAACAAACGAATGAAAATTTTCTACCCCAGATTTCACTAGGAAAAATTTCGTTAGTTATTTGCAACAAAATCTAAGCTATTTTTTATTGAAAGCAATAAAATCAGGATTGTGTGCCTTTAAGAGGAAAAATTTAGGGAGTGGAGCCCTGTATCTAAAAACTCAACTCAGGGATTGAAGCCCTAAAGTAGGTAAAAGGCGACTAGGGAATGAAGGCCCTATGTCTAAAAACTCAACTCAGGGATTAGAGTCCTAATGTTGGCAAAAGGAGACTAGGGAATAGAGGCTCTATGTCTAAAAACTCAACTCGGGGATTGGAGCCCTAATGTTGGTAAAAGGCGACTAGGGAATGGAGGCCGTATGTCTAAAAAGTTCAACTCAGGGATTGGAGCCCTAATATTGGCAAAAGGCGACTAGGGAATGGAATCCCTATGTCTAAAAACTCAACTCAGGGATTGGAGACTAATGTTGGCAAAAGGCAACTAGGGAATGGAGGCCATATGTCTAAAAAGCTCAACCTCGAGATTGGATCCCTAATGTTAGCAAAAGGCGACTAGGGAATGGAGGCCCTATATGTCTAAAAACTCAACTCAGATATTGGAGTGAATCCCTAATGTTGGTAAAAGGCGACTAGGGAATGGAGGCCCTATGTCTAAAAACTCAACTCAGGGATTGGAGCTCTAATTTTGGCAAAAGGCGACTAGGGAATGGAGGCCATATGTCTAAAAATCTCAACTCAGGGATTGGAGCCCTAATATTGGCAAAAGCCGACTAGGGAATGGAGGCCCTATGTCTAAACATTTAACTCAGGGATTGGATCCCTAATATTGGCAAAGAAAAAACGACTAGGGAATGGATGCCCTATGTCTAAAAAGCTCATCTTAGGGGTTGGAGCCCTAATGTTGGCAAAAGCATGAAAGATTGATATTGGGAATTCTAAACTATCAATTTTTTTTTGAATTTTCTTCTTGTTTCTCCTTTTTTTCATTTTCACTTTTTATTTCAATAAAATGCAGGAAAGAATTTTGGAGGTGAACTTCCTTTTTTGGGTTGATTATTACTGCGAAGCTGTTATTAACCTTTTGCACAGCTTTTCTTTTGGCTGCACCTGCTTTTGCACGATTGCCTTAGGCTGCACTTGTTTCAATTTAAAATAAAGAACAATTGTTAGTTTGAAATGGTGGTTGGTTTTATGGCCTTGATTGTCTCGATCACTCGATCTTGGCCTTAAACTTTGTTGAGAACCTCTGTTACTTGCTGGTTTTCTGAAGATTGATCTCTCTTTCAAACCGAGGGACTCAACTTTTAAGATTTCTTGACGACTCACCCGCGTGGGGCTTCCACCCTTTCACTTTATTCGACCTTTAAGGCTTTGGCCTTTGGCCTTCTTTTCCTTTTCAATAATTTTGATTTCAGAGCATCAACCACCATGGCCAGTCGAGATCAACTTGATGCACCTGCTGAGGCTGGGTACTTTTCTTTAGCTTTTGTTAGGTTGAACTCTGTAAAGTCAATCTTGCCATATCTTCTTTGTAATAGTCTCGGAGAGAGAGTTAGACCGAAAGGGATTCAAGAAAAAATTAAACAAAAAGGCAAGAAAATGAATTTAGAGAGAAGTGTCGCTTTCGAGAGGGAAGGAAGGACTTATCTGGGGTGCATGCAGGCTTCAATAGACATAACATGCTTCTTGGACTGGATGCTTGACCCGCACAAACTTTCCCAACTTCTTATAAGCTCATTGTGAACCACATTTCCAAATCGAGAAACCTGGCCAGGACTCCAATGGTGGTGAGGGGTGTCTTCTTTTCGATCGAAGGTGCCCTTTGCGGATTTTTGCCAATAGACCTCTCTCATTTATCTTCTCACTATTGCCTGATAGTGCTCTTTATGAGTTTTCACTATCCAGGCTCTCTCATTTTCAATTTGTCTGCTCATTGTCGCCTTATGGTGCCCGTAGGTTTTTACCGATAA
This sequence comes from Nicotiana glauca, assembly GCA_026770625.1. NCBI lineage: Eukaryota > Viridiplantae > Streptophyta > Magnoliopsida > Solanales > Solanaceae > Nicotiana > Nicotiana glauca. Next base: position 161,644 of record MU734581.1, read on the forward strand.
GACTCTCTCATTTTATTTCTCTCATTTTGACTGTATCAGATCCAAGAAACTGTGTTTTCTAATTCCGACGCCTTTGCCGATTGATCAGAAGGACTTGGACTAGGTTTGCATAAAAATAATCTGGATGGAATTACAACTTTGGAACCATTCGGGCGGGATCATCTCCGAACCATTATATCATCTGCCCCATTTTCACTTTGGGGAAAATTGGATTTTTGTTTTGGTGCTACTGAACCCCAAAGAGAGGCTCCCTACGTATCCTTTTAGAATCTAGTCGGACGTAGTTCAGGAAATAATACTTTTTTTACAAACGTCTTTGAGTTCCAAAGAGGGTAACGAAAGAAAGGTAACCGGCTCAAAAGGTTAGCAAAAGGATTGGATTGTTTGGGATAGCGAGAAATGAAAGCCTTCTTCATCCCAATCGGATAATGTTGTTGCTATAGTAGGTTTAGACATAATACCTCTTGACTGCTTCTGCATTTATAGCTGCTTCGAGGTCATTTTCTTCAATGTCTCCCAAGTACAATGCTCTTCTTGGCAGTATCTTTCTGATGATCTATGGGCCTTCCCAATTAGGAGCAAATTTCCCTTTTGCCTCCTGATGATGGGGGAGAATACGCCTCAGAACGAGTTGCCCCACTTCAAAATTCCTAGGCCGCACTTTCTTATTGTAAGCACAGGCCATTCTTTGTTGATACAACTGCCCGCGGCAAACTACGGCCATCCGCTTTTCGTCAATCAGGGTCAACTATCCCAAACGGGTTTTGACCCACTCATTAACTTCGATTTCAGCTTCAACAATTATCTGGAAAGAAGGGATTTTGACTTCTGCGGGTATTACGACTTCAGTGCCATAAACCAAAAGATACGGGGTAGCTCTGATTGATGTGCGCACAATAGTGCGATATCCCAACAATGCAAAAGGCAACTTTTCATGCCATTGCCTCGAACTTTGAATCATCTTTCTCAAAATCTTTTTGATGTTCTTGTTCGCTGCTTTGATGACACCGTTGGCTTTGGGCCGATAAGGAGTAGAGTTCCGATGCGTTATCTTGAATTGTTCGCATATCTCTCCCATTAAATGAATGTTCAAGTTCACAACATTGTTTATGGTAATAGTTGCAGGGATACCGAAATGGCAGATAAGATTAGAGTGCACAAAATCTACCACAGCTTTCTTGGTGACAGATTTGAGAGTGATTTCTTCAACACATTTAGTAAAGTAGTCGATGGCGACCAGTATGAATCTGTGCCCATTTGAGGCTTTTGGCTCGATTGGTCCAATGACATTCATGCCCCAAGCAACAAATGGCCAAGGTGCTGACATGAGATGTAGTTCTGTGTGAGGTGCATGAATCAAATCACCGTGCACCTGACACTGATGACATTTCCGAACAAAACTGAAGCAGTCTCTTTCCATGGCCATCCAGTAGTAGCCTGCTTAGAGGATTTTCTTTGCCAAGACATACCCGTTCATGTGGGGTCCGCATACTCTCGTGTGTACTTCATGCATGATTCTTCCAGCCTCTTCTGCATCGACACATCTTAACAAGTTGAGGTCTGGAGTTCTTTTGTACAAGACATCACCACTCAAAAAGAAACCACTCGCGTGCCGTCTAATGGTTCTCTTTTGGTCCCCACTGGCTTGCTCAGGGTATTATTGGGTTTTCAAAAACCTTTTGATGTCATGGTACCATGGCTGAACATTTGGTTCTGCCTCAACCGTATTACAGTAGCCGTGCCTTTCCCTGATTTTGATTTCCAAGGGATCAATGTGGGCATTGACTGGGTATGGCAGTGTCACGACCCAATTCCCGAACGCGATCATGATGGCGCCTCTCGTGAAGACAAGGACAGCCTACAGACTAACAATACTTATTTTAGCAATTACTTAGCATGAATGAGTCAAACAAGAGATAACATTATCATAAGTGCGGAAGAAAATTATATAACAGGGAACCATCCCCGACTCAGCCCGAAATCGCGGTGTCACAAGTCACGAGCATCTAAAGAATCCTAACACTATTACAAGATCAGTAATATACATGTTGGAATTTAATAACAATGGAAGAAATACGGTTCCGCGAACGTTGACGGTCACCTGGCACAGCTACGATAGCAAGATCTTCAATCGGCTCAAAACCCGCTATCGGGTGAACAATTACCGGCATCTGCACACGAGGTGCAGAGAGTAAAGTGAGTACTCAAACTCAGTGAGTAATAAAGGTAAATAATAGCTGAGCAGCAATAAACCACGTAAAGCAAATCAACATGCTATATAGTACAGTGTAACCCTTTGAGAAAACAAGGAAGACGTGAAAATCCTTTAGAAAATATCTTGACTCAGTTCAAAACCTCTTCTGAAAATATCTTTTTCCAACAGTTAAGCAAATGAATGCGGAACAGGTAGTACCAGTCAGCACAAAAGTCAGCCCTTCGGGCACAACAAGTATGCAAAAATGAGCTCATAAAAACTCGCCCCTCAGGCGATATTCTTGTTCCTGGTCAGCCGTTGTTACCGGACCCGTTTACATCATACAGTGTCACTGTCACCACTGTCTAAAATTTATCCTCTCTAAGAGTGATCAGACAATATCAGAACAGCAAATAAATATCTCAAGAAATAACACAAACAACGAATAGTGAGCAAATGTATGAATGCAATGCAATGCATATGACGGTACACTCCGGTACCCACGACGGTGTGCAGTCTGATCCATTTAACGTCGACGGTGCTCATTAGGGTTTGTACAGACTCCGAAGGGGCTCCTACAGCCCAAGCGCAATATCAGCCATATCGTGGCATCAAACAGGCTCTCGACCTCAATATCAATATATCATCGCTGCGGCGTGCAGCCCGAGCCATCCATATATTCAGAAATCACTATAACACTACTGCGGCGTGCAACCCGATCCATGCTCAGTCCAGAAATGCACATAAGCCACTTGGGAAATATTAACATGATAGCCCTCAGCTCAAAACGTCAATAAAATATTGTTTAAGTCTTCAAATCTTAGAAAAATGGCTAAGTTTGCAAAATAGTATTAAAACCTTGGACCGAGATCAAATAATATGAAGTAATGCAAAAACAGTGATATCAATCCCCGAAGGATTCACATAGTTGGCACGAAGCCACAAACATGGCAATCAGCCCAAATTATGATGATAACAAATAACTTCAGTCAAATACGCGATAAAAATCAACAACTGGGACGGACCAAGTCACAGTCGCCTAACGGTGCTCTACCCTACGCTCATATTCGGCGTGCACTTCACCTCAATACAGCACTATGATGTGCAAATCCGGGGTTTCAAACCCTCAGGATATCATTTACAAGTATTACTCACCTCGAACCGGTGAAATCTTAAGCTCGCAACGCCTTTTCCCCCAAACTGGCCTCCACGCGCGTCGTATCTAACCAAAACCACAACGAATACATTACAATAGGCTAAGGCAATATAACCCAATCGAAAAGACTCGAAAAATATTGAAAATCACAAAATTGGCAAAACCCGAGCCCCGAGCCCACTTCTCAAAATCTAGAAAATTTTACATCAATACGATCCTTATCTCGCCACGAGTCTATACATATCAAATTCACAAGAATCGGAGTCCATTTGACCCCTCAAATCCCTAGTTTAAGCTCTCTTAAGTTTCAAGCCCTAACCTCCATTTTTAACCTTTAATTCCTTGGGTTTTCAGTGTTAATCCATGTTTATACATAATAATATCATAATCTAAGTCCAATAATCCATACCTGATGATAACCCTCGAAACCCTCTTCAAAAATCGCCCAAAATCTCCTTAGTCCGAAGTCCAAAATGTTTCTTCTCTTTCAAAATCGTGAAAACACTGTTCACTTAAACCCAGCCAGGTTTCCGCTTCTGCGGTTGGGATAACGCCGCCGCTTCTACGTCAATATAACCATTTTTGCGGTCTAACTTAAAATCTCCAGGACTGCTTCTGCGGTCGAAAATCGCTCCTGCGATGTCCGCTTTCGTGGACTCTCTTCCGCTTCTGCAGAAATTGCAGAGACCTCAAGGACCGCTTCTGCGACCTCCCCGTCGCATCTGCGGAACCGCCTCTGCGGTCCCTTTTCCGTAGATGCGGAAATGACAGAACCAGAAATTCTTAAACATGCAACAAACTCCAAACTCTCCGTTTAACCACCTGAATCCATCCCGAGGCTGCCGGGACCCCAAACAAAAGCATGTTCTATTACCTTATTCGAACTTGCTCGAATCATAAAAACACTTTCGTTAACATCAAAATCATTGAATTTCACCAAATCAAAGCCTAAGTTTATCAAATTCTTCCGAAACTCACATTCGATCAAAAACCCAACCTAAACACCTCCGATTCAACTAAAATTTTGCACCCACATCACAAATCACCTAACGAAGCTACTGCAACTCTCTGAATTCCATTCCAACCCTCGGATCAAAATCTCACCTATTAACCGGATATCGCCAAAATGCTAACTTCACCAATTCAAGCCTAATTCTACACCAAACCTCCATAATTACTTCCTATTGCGCTCCTAAGCCTCAAATCATCCCCCGAAGCTAATCGAATTGTCGGAAATCACATCCGAGCCCTCTAACTCACAAGTTAACTTTCGGTTGACTTTTCCAAACCAATCTTTCCTTAAAGAGACTAATTGCCCCATTTCCTACCAAATCCAATCTGAGTCAACTCAAACTCACCCAACACATATAATAAATCATGAAGAAGCAATAAACGGGAAAAATGGGACGAAAACACATGAGACGATGGGTCAGGTCGTCACATCCTCCCCAACTTAAACTAACGCTCGTCCTCGAGCGTACCCAGAGTTGTCCTAGAAGCCAACCAATAGATGAATAACCTTACCAAGCATATACCCGGGGTGATCCCATGTCACCCTATCTCTCATAGGTCCGATAACACAACATAGCTGAAATCTCACAACCCACCTAGACTATGACCCGTAGAACCACATCGCACTTTCCGAAATTGTACGCAAGACCAGAACCTTATATCTATACTCAGGATAAGTCCGAACCAGCTGTAATAACCCATACCTGCAACCTCCGGTGCAATTCTATGATATACCACATAGCTCAAACACATGCAGCGATAACTCCCATTCACGATAGCTGTCCACAACAACCATATACCGATAGAAACCTCTTATTAGCTAAAGTATCATTCCAACACTTTCATATCCTACCAATGATAATGAAATACATAGCAAACCGTAACCATTTCTCAAATCAACCACTTATGAAACCACTTCCCTTTTGACTAATACCACAACAGATTTCCGAACCGAACCTCGATATTATTCTTCCAACAAGCTGTAATCAAATCTGTTCATATTCATTAATGAATCCCACGATCACCTCAAATCCAACACACCACTCTGGTGATATGACACCTCATCACAGGCCTAAGCCACAACTTGCATAATTTATGCACCAATGAAGGGCGGTCTGAACATACTCAAATTATGACAAATGACTCAAAGAAAAGAGCTGTAAATCAAACTCCTCAGTACCCTCACAACACAAGGCTGGGACCCCGTCCCACATCATAGAAATAAAATACCTGAATCTACCCTGAAGGGTCTAATCTCCACGTAGCCTCGCTACAATGCGTGATCTTATCCAAACACTATTACACATGAAGCACCTCAAGTCGCTATACTCGAAATTGACAACCACGCACGATTGATATCTAGAACCCAAACAAATCATTATACCCATGGTGAAGCAAGTAATATACACCATATAATCCTGAAAGGACACAACCGATACGCCATTCGCCGAGCAACACCGAATACGGGCTTTCCTTAGAAACCAGGAATCAAGGCATACAAAATAGCATTTGGAAAAACTATTCTCAACATCACACTATTGCGGCGTGCAACCCGACCCAGATAACATACCCATAGAGGCGTGCCACCCAATCCACATATATATCTCACAAAAGGAGATGCACATCGAGCCAAATTTTCTCATTACAAAAAAATACCAAGTATCGATCGTAAGCACACTGAGTGTATAACAATATCTACATATAGGGTTATAAGCTACAAAACTCAAGCACAACTGAGGTTTCCCCCTCAACTTCCAATATGAATCCCGATAGCACTGCACTATATGTGCCCATAGCCCGCAAATCATAACGTCTCGCAACGCGGAAAACAACTCACACTGGAACACGCATCCGAAAAGGCCCTTAACACTGGAACTGAACCAATATGAGGAACCTCAACACTGGGACAACCAGTCTACACCCCAATGTCATATCCAAAATCCAATATACCAAGCAAAGAAAGACCCACTCGGGCTTCCGAATCCCAATAGCCGCTAACGGTACCAATACACACGATCCACAACCACTACATAGCCTGTACTCTCAGTCTTCACTCCATATAGCACACGAATCACTATACCTGATCCCAAACTCAACAGTATGAATACATTTTACACCTCCAATACCCAGTCATTCCACGAAAGATATTCTAAAACTCCCCTGTGCCATCAAACACACTCAAGTATCAGCAGTCGATCTAGCTAGAAAGCACCGCAATACTAGTGCAGTTGTCATCATTCTAATCACATTACTCTTTTTTCGAGACATATACTCTTGTCAAATCACTCCCATTCAGCAGTACTATTTCCTTGATTACTTGAGGCTACCCAGTTGCCTAAGAATTTTATGAACTTCTTTTTCAGAACTGAACTGCAACTCATTTAGCCAAGACCCTCCATCAATCCCATCTAGAAGAAGAATCATTACACATTCCATTCTTCGCATACCCAATAGAAAATATATTCATCTCCAAACCACGGTAAAACCCATCAAGAACATCTCTGCCAATTCCATTTGTACAATTTAAACTGTCAGGACTGAATCCTCCTATCCAAACCAAGCTAAGCAAGATGTCTGAACTCAAAATATTTGCTGCGCAATACCTGTAAGGGTTCATTACCTCGAACACATATAAAGGATTAATCATATCCTTACTATACTGATTCGGTCTACTATCAAGCTATTCCATCTATTTAATTTCCTTTCTGATTCATCATTAACTTGATATTCCCTCTTGCTGTAGCACCACAATGCCTTAACCCAGGTTTGCCACACGAGACTCGAACATTAGACTACACTATCTAAGACCATAGGCCACTGAATACCCTCTCAAATATTCCCAGAAATACCACATTCCCGCATGCTCTGCTCGAAGAACTTACTGCGAATCTGAATCCATTGCCATTACCTTCTAGATACCGATACATAGAATCCCATAATCATCATAAAAATACCGCAAGCCTTGACCTTTTCCAATGAAACACATCCTCTAACCACATACACAACCTTAAGGCGCCGGATTGTTACCTGTAGAACCTTGAACACAATAAGACCATTCTCGAGAGTCATTTACTTCATATTCGATTTGAAATTTACCTGAGTTAGCGAACAGAACCACTCGTGCCTTATTAGCACTATGACACCGCAGGATATGATCTCATTCAAATACCATCAAACATCTTCATTCTCAATACACTGAGCATTCTTTATCCACAACAGCTCCAGACATCCTATTATTTCAACACATCTACGAAGTATCATTTAATCTTTGTCAAAATTTTGCTTCAGTCGTGCCATCCTTAGCTCAATTTCTACAACCAGAACTGATCCGCCAGCATATCTCGAAACGGAACCAACATAGCACATGACCGTGCAATCAGCGAATCAACAGTAGCCTCCCTAACTTGGCTCGAAGCCATATATCAGGACACACTCAACATCTCATACCACTTTTACTCTAATGATGCCACAATATCATAGTGAGATTAAACTCAAATCATCTACCAGTTCGTGAAAACACAGATCATCTCGTACTGTAATCCTTTATACTTCTCGCACCCATCTCTACATCAATTGAGCCTACTCTCTTAAGTGACCCCAAATTCTCAATTTCAACACGTACCCTTCAATTACACATAAGACCTTCTAGCATACGCATATGGATCATACCACTTAAGAAAAACCCGTAGGAGATAACCCACCTGCTCTGCCCCAATTTATTACTTCGGCATACCTTCCAACATCATGTACGTTACACAGTCAGTTTAGTCTTCCTGAGTCAGAACTCATACCGCCACATGTAATGCACTTCACTTCTCATCTAGGAGATAAGAAAATATTCTTCACGTGCCCATAATTCGGGCTACACATCAAGCCACAATAGGAATCGAATCACTTAACAGTCCATCTACTATCCTGCAGACTTCTTCGTCACTACCAAATCATATAAACATATCTCGCCGTACTAACATACTCATCACATGGATATCCAACCGCCATTCTGGCTAATAGGGACAATAGCGAACCTATAAGTGCAAAACACTTGCTCACCAAGTCAGCACCTCAGTGCTCAAGCCACAGGCAAAGTTTCGGCCTCAAGTCCTCCAGACTGGCCCAACATCAACTCATAGAAATCACATCTCGCACCTCGATCGGGGAATCACAAGCCATCAAGGCATATCTGATACTGAGCGCTCACGTGCGCATACAATCGCGTGGAAGGAATTTCAAGAGTCTTCTTTTCAAGATGAATCAAAAGGCACGATAAGAATTCAAGAATGTGAAGTTTTCCTAAGGGTTTTGCAGCCTCTGGAGGATAAATACAGACGTCTCTGTACCGATCCGCAAGACGCTACCAAACCTGCTCATGACTCGTGAGACCTAGTAACCTAGGATCTGATACCAACTTGTCACGACCCGATTCCCGAATCATGATGGCGCCTCTCGTAAAGACAAGGCCAGCCAACAGACTAACAATACTTCTTTTAGCAATTACTTAGCATGAATGAGTCAAACAAGAGATAACATTATCATAAGTGCGGAAGAAAATGATATAACAGGGAACCATCCCCGACTCAGCCCGAAATCGGGGTGTCACGAGAATCTAAAGAATCCTAACACTATTACAAGACCATTAATATACAGGTTGGAATTTAATAACAGTGGAAGAAATACAGTGCCGCAAACGCTGACGGTCACCTAGCACAGCTACGATAGCAAGATCTCCAATCAGCTCAAAACCCACTACCTGGTGAATAATTACCTGCATCTATACACGAGGCGAAGAGAGTAAAGTGAGTACTCCAACTCAGTGAGTAATAAGGGTAAATAATAGCTGAGTAGCAATAAACCACGTAAAGTAAATCAACATGCTATATAGTACAGTGTAACCCTTTGAGAAAACAAGGAAGACGTGAAAATCCTTTAGAAAATATCTTGACTCAGTTCAAAACCTCTTTTGAAAATATCTTTTTCCAACATTTAAGCAAATGAATGCGGAACAGGTAGTACCAGTCAGCACAAAAGTCAGCCCCTCGGGCACAACAAGTATGTAAAAATGAGCTCATAAAAACTCGCCCTCAGGCGATATTCTTGTTCCTGGTCAGTCGTTGTTACCTGACCCGTTTACATCATACAGTGTCACTGTCACCACTGTCTAAAATTTATCCTCTCTAAGAGTGATCAAACAATATCAGAATAGAAAATAAATATCTCAAGAAATAACATGAACAACGAATAGTGAACAAATGTATGAATGCAATGCAATGCATAAGACGGTACACTCCGGTACCCACTGCGGCGTGGAGTCCGATCCCTTTAACGTTGACGACGCTTACTGGGGGTGTGTACAGACTCGAAGAGGCTCCTACAGCCCAAGCGCAATATCAGCCATATCGTGGCATCAAACAGACTCTCGGCCTCAATATCAATATATCATCGCTGTGGCGTGCAGCCCGAGCCATCCATATATTCATAAATCACTATAACACTGTTGCGGCGCGCAACTCGATCCATGCTCGGTCCAGAAATGCACAAAAACCACTTGGGCAATATTAACATGATAGTCCTCATCTCAAAACGTCAATAACATATTGTTTAAGTTTTCAAATCTTAGAAAAATGGATGAGTTTGCAAAATAGTATTAAAACCTTGGATCGAGATCAAATAATATGCAAGTAATGTAAAAACAGTGATATCAATCCCCGAAGGATTCACATAGTTGACACGAAGCCCCAAACATGGTAATCAGCCCAAACTATGATGATAACATATAATTTCAGTCAAATACGCGGTAAAAATCAACAATCTACCCCACGTTGATATCTGGCGTGCAGGTCACCTCAATACAGAACTATGATGTGCCAATCCAGGGTTTCAAACCCTTAGGATATCATTTACAAGTATTACTCACCTTAAACCGGTGAAATCTCTAGCTCACGATGCCTTTCCCCTCAAACCGGCCTCCACGTGCATCGTATCTGACCAAAACCACAACGAATATATTACAATAGGCTAAGGTAATATAACCCAATCGAAAGACTCGAAAAGTATCGAAAATCACAAAATTGGCAAAACCCGAGCCCCGGGCCCACTTCTCGAAATCTAGAAAATTTTACATCAATATGATCCTTATCTCGCCATGAGTCTATACATATCAAATTCACAAGAATCGGAGTCCATTTGACCCCTTAAATCCCTAGTTTAAGCTCTCTTAAGTTTCAAGCCCTAACCTCCATTTTTAACCTTTAATTCCTTGGGTTTTCAGTCTTAATCCATGTTTATACACAATAATATCATAATCTAAGTCCAAGAATCCATACCTGATGATAGCCCTCGAAACCCTATTCAAAAATCGCCCAAAATCTCCTTAGTCCGAAGTCCAAAATGTTTCTTCTCTTTCAAAATCGTGAAAACACTGTTCACTTAAACCCAGCCAGGTTTCCGCTTCTATCGTTGGGATACCGTAACTGCGGCTCCCACTTCTGCGTCAAAATAACTGCTTCTACGGTCTAACTTAAAATCCCCAGGACCGCTTCTGCGGTCGAAAACCACTCCTGCAATGTTCGATTTTTCGGACTGCCTTCCACTTCTGCGAAAATTGACAAGACCTCAAGGACCGCTTCTGTGACCTGCCCGCCGCATCTGCGGAACCGCCTTTGTGGTCCCTTTTCTGCAGATTCAGAAATGACAGAACCAGAAATTCTTAAACATGTAACAAACTCCAAACTCTCCGTTTAACTACCCGAATCCACCCCGAGGCCCCGGGACCGCAACCAAAAGCACAGACAGGTTCTATTACCTTATTCGAACTTGCTCGAATCATGAAAACACTTTTGTTAACATTAAAATCATCGAATTTTACCAAATCAAAGCCTAAGTTTATCAAATTCTTTCGAAACTCACATTCGATCAAAAACCTGACCTAAACACCTTCGATTCAACTAAAATTTTGCATACACATCACAAATCACCTAACGAAGCTACTGTAACTCTCGAAACTCCATTCCGACCCTCGGGTCAAAATCTCACCTATCAACGGGATATCACCAAAATGCTAACTTCACCAATTCAATCCTAATTCTACACCGGACCTCCAAAATTACTTCCAATTGAGCTCTTAAGCCTCAAATCATCCCCCGAAGCTAACCGAATTGTCGGAAATCACATCCGAGCCCTCTAACTCACAAGTCAACTTCCGGTTGACTTTTCCGAACCAACCTTTCCTTAAAGAGACTAATTTCCCCATTTCCTACCAAATCCAATCCGATTCAACTCAAACTCACCCAACACATATAATAAATCACGAAGAAGCAATAAATGGGGAAAACAGGACGGAAACACATGAGACGACGAGTCAGGTCGTCACAGGCAGCATCAAGGCTAAAGTGAAAAGTTCATTAGCTAGTTCATTGTGGTAGCGAGGGATGTACTTGAACTCTATTGACTTGAAACGCTTGCCAAGTTCTTGCTCATGTTGTCGGTAAGGGATGAGCTTGACATCTCGGGTTTCCCATTCTCCTTGGGCTTGCTGGATAATCAGATCTGAGTCCCCCATGATTAACAACTCTTCGACATCCTGGTCGATTGCCATGTATTGATGCAGGCTTTATACTCGGCAGTGTTGTTTGTGCAGAAAAACTGAAGCCGGGTTGTGGTTGGGTAATGCTGTCCAATAGGTGAGATCAAGACTGCGCCAATTCCTACACCTCTTGTGTTTACTACTCCATCAAAGAACATCTTCCATGCAGTAGTATCCTCCGATATTGCCTCGACCAAATTTATCTCTTCGTTTGGGAAGTATGTGTTCAAAGGTTGGTATTCATCATCAATCGGGTTTTTCGCCAAATTATCCATCAACGCCTAGGCTTTCATTGCCGTGCGAGTGACATAGACTATGTCAAATTCAGTGAGCAGAATATGCCATGTGGCTAATCTCCCCGTGGGCATTGGTTTCTGGAATATGTATTTCAAAGGATCCAACCTGGTTATGAGGTAGGTGGTGTAAGCTTGCAGATAATGTCTCATCTTTTGAGCGACCCAAGTTAAGACACAACATGTTCTTTCCAACAGAGTATACTTTTTTTTTAGTAAATCCACTAGGCTGGATGCCTAGGGCTGGTTTTTATTCACATAATAAGCAATAAACCCAACAGAGTATACTTAACTTTAAAGCTGGTAAACCTTTTGCTCAGATAATAGATCGCTTGCTCTTTCTTTCCGGTTACATCATTTTGCCCGAGGACACAGCCAAAGAGTTTTCTAATACTGTCAGGTACAAGAACAGAGGCCTCCCTGGTTCAGGTTGGACCAAGACCGGTGGATTGGACAAATACTCTTTGATCTTATCAAAAGCTTCTTGACATTCATTAGTCCACTTGATTGTCGTGTCTTTCTTGAGTAATTTAAATGGGTTCACACGTGGATGTCAACTGGGCAATGAACCGACTGATATAGTTTAATCTGCCTAACAAGCTCATCACATCTTTCTTGGTTCTCGGAGGAGGCAAATCCCGGATAAATTTTATTTTTGTTAGATCTAACTCAATACATCTCTGGCTGACTATGAAGCCCAAAAGTTTGCCCGATGGGACTCCAAACGCACATTTGGCTGGGTTTAGCTTCAAATCATATTTGCGCAACCGCTCAAAGAATTTCCCCAGGTCTCAAATGTGGTCATCCTGGGTTTTGGACTTGATAATTACATCGTCCACATACACCTCTATTTCTTGGTGCATTATATCATGAAAAATAGCGGTCATGGCCCTCATATAGGTTGCCCCAGCATTCTTCAAACAAATGGCATGACTCTATTACAGTATGTACCCCAAGATGTGGTAAAAGCAGTCTTCTCCGTGTCTTGCTCATCCATCAACACCTGGTGATATCCTGCGTAACAATCCACGAAGGACTGCATCTCATGTTTGGCGCAGTTATCTACAAGGATGTGGATGTTTGGCAGAAGGAAGTTATCTTTGGGACTGGCTCTGTTTAGATCTCTATAATCCACACACTCAGGTCTTCCCATCCTTCTTCGGCACTAGGACTATATTGGCTAGCCACGTGGTGTACCGGACCACTCGGATCACCCCTGCTTTCAACTGTTTCGTGATTTCTTCTTTGATCTTGTAACTGGCATTAGTTTTAAATTTCCTTTGTTTTTGCTGGATAGGGGGTAATCGGGGTGAGTTGGCAATTATAAACCACCAAATTGACACTCAGTCCTGGCATGTCATCATATGACCAAGCAAACATATCTTTGAACTCAAACATGAGTTAAATTAAGGCATCTCGGGTTTTTTCATCTGTGTGAATGCTTATCTTGGTTTCCCTGATTTCTTCAGCACTACCCAAATTAACCGGCTCAGTGTCGTCTAAGTTTGGATGAGGTTTATTCTCAAATTGTTCCAATTCTCAAATTATTTCCCTAAAAGCCTCTTCTTCGTCGTATTTCGTTCTTGGTTCATTATTTCACAGTTAGACAGCGTGTTTGGATCTAGGCATGAAGTCCGCAAGCATGTCATGTTATGTAAAGCTGCATTAGTAGAACTGAAAGAAGAAATAAAAATAACAAAATCAGAAAACATAAAGAAAGATGGACGATGAAATATTGATTTCATTTTATTGAATTTGGAAGATAACAGGGTTTACATTGGAATTTAAAAGACATGAAACTAAAGAAAACATCCGAGTTACACCCTGGGATAACTCGTGATAAAGAAAAGGTGGAAGGACAAGTCTACCGAGACTCCCACTGGCGTAGCCTTCCAATTTTGCAGTTTTGCCTCGGGTCCCATGTATAGCACCTCAGCAGTGCTTGAACCTTCCCCCGGCTTGACCATGTGGGTTTCATATAATATCTTCCTCATTGCCCCCACATATCTCTTTAGTCTCTTCGGCTGTAAAAGCCTCATCCCCTTCTTCTTCATTGTATTTGGGCTTGACAAATGTTTTGCACAGATGCGGAACCGGCTGAGGCAAGACCCAACCATCATTCTTTCTATTATTTTACCATTCTACATCAGTTGGAGTGGGTTGGAAGCCTACCCCAAAGAACTTTTTACTGGCGGTCAGGGTGATTGGTTCAGCTATTCCTTGCAATGATTTCCCGAGCCCTTTCCCAGGTTTGTAGTCGGGCCTGATCATTTCTTTAGCCACTGTGATTGGTGCATTAGAAAGGAAGGGTTAGGGAAAAAGGGTTTCCTTCTTTGCACTGGTCCCCGACCACAATCTCAAAAGCCTGATAGACTATGTGCTCACTCCCCTCTCTTGCTTTAAGATACGGGACAGACGGGTCCCGATAAATAGATTGCTCATCTTCCCCGTGGACCACAATCTCTTGATCTTCATGCTTGAATTTCACCATCTGGTGAAGAGTAGAAGGTAAAGCCCCTGCTGCATGAATCCACGACCTGCCCAAAAGAAAGTCGTAGGATTTGTCCATGTCCAGAACTTGGAAGGTTACTTCAAAGTATACTGGGCCTATGGTTAGAATCAGATCAATCTCTCCAATCGTGTCCCTTTTGATACCATCGAAGGCACGTACACAGACATTGTTGGGTCGGATTCTTTCGGTACCGATTTCCATATGCTGCAGAGTGAGAGTGTGCAGATATCTACCCCAGAGCCTCCGTCCAACATAACCCTTTTCACATAGCACCCTTTGCATTTGACTGTCAAGTGAAGGGCTTTGTTATGCGCGGCCCCTTCTGGGGCAAGTCATTTTTGCCGAAGGAGATATGGTTGACTGAAAAAAAAATCTTTTTCCCATTCTCTCCAGCTGCTCTATAGTGGTTTCAACAGGTACATATGCTTTGTTAAGGATCTTGATCAATACCCTTTGATGTTCGGTGGAGTTCATCAACAGAGATAACAAGGAGACTTGTTCGGGAGACTTTCGAATCTGGTCGATCACCTCATAATCCGCCATTTTCATCTTTTAAAGAAAGCCTCTACTTCTTCGGCATTCACTGGCTTCTTTGATGGGAAGCGCTTTCTAGTGGCATTGTTCACCTCTTCCAAATTGGGATACTTTTCAGGTGGGTGATTTTATTGAACTTCTCCTGAGATTTCTTTGCCCTTGTAAGTCACCACTGATTTGTTGAGTTCTAGGTACAATGGCGGATTTGTCATGGACTTTTATGGTGCACGGCCAATAACCATGGGCTCACTCAGCCTTGGTGGATTTATTGGCCCCCGCATGACGTAAGTCCCCTTCGGCACATACATTTAGGTTGTCTTGTTTAGCTGGAAAATCCTGGGAGGACTAAATGTCATCTTTTCTTTGCGGGCTCGGGGGACATAAAGAACAACATCTTTGGGAGGCGCTGCCCCAGTTTCAACTTCAATTTTCTTCTCCGACTTTGGAGGGGTGGTTTTTTTCCTTTTCTCCACTTTGTCTTGCTTCGGAGCAACTTTTGGTTTCTTTTCTACATCAGTGATGGAAATGATGGCCTTCAACGGTGGGTCAAATTCCTTGTCCTCACAAATCATTCCGATTACCAGCCAGTTGTTATGGACCGGCAGTGGGTTGTTAGTCACATTGGGAATATCTTCATCCCTTAGAATTATCTTTGTTTGTTCTATCAAGTTCTCCACGGCTCTTTTCAGAGTCCAGCAATCAATCGGTGTCGTGCCCTTCTGCCCCCGAGTGATAGGCACATCGGGCACCAGCTCTGTAAGCGGGTGATGCTGGGTTTTACCTGGTTTGAGGAACAGGCTGTAGCAAACTCACTTGAATAAGCTTTGGAAATAGACTGGAGTAGGATTCACTGATAGGAGTGAAATTTGGCCTCTTAGGTGGCTCACGAGGGTGGAAATTATTTTGTGGAGGCCGGGGGTTGTTATGGGTTTGGTAAGGAGGCTGGTTTCTAGGGAGTGGAGTTGTGCTCTGGTTAAATTTTTGTTGTGGCCGGACATAAGGTTGATAATTCATGACCATGTATGGTTGAGGAGCATAGGCCACATCTTGGTGGGGGTAATAGTGCTGCGGGATCCTTTTTGAGAAAAACGGTCTGGGAGTACAGTATTTTCTTGCACCCGACGCTGCCATAGATGTTTCTTCCTTTTTCTTGCCCTTCACTACTCCTGCAGATCCACCCTGAATGGCTTGGGAGGTAGATCTGATAGCGTATTGGCTTATAATTCGACCCGTTTTCAACCCATTTTCAACCATTTTGCGAATCTTGATGGCTTCAGCGAATGGTTTACCCATTGCGAACATCATATTTTGGAAGTAGTCAGTTTCTTGGGCCTGGAGGAAAACTGTGACCATTTCAACCTCATCCATCTGAGGTTTTACCCTGGAGGCCTGCTCATGCCATTTAACTGCGTACTCTCAGAAGCTTTCCGAGGATTTCTTCTTCAAGTTTTTCAATGAGTTCCCATCTGGAGTGATATCAATGTTGTACTGGAACTGCCTGACGAAATCTCTAGCAAGATCATCCCAGATGTGCCAGCGGGATATATCTTGGTCCATGTACCATTCAAACGCGATGCCAACAAAACTTTCTCCGAAATAGGCCATGAGGAGTTCTTCCTTTCCACCGGCTCCTCACAGCTGGTTGCAATATCTTTTGAGATGAGCAATATGATCACCGTGCCCATCATACTTCTCAAACTTTGGGGTTTTGAATCCCAATAGTAGATGCACATGAGGTAACATGCATAAGTCATCATAGGATACACTTTTTTGTCCACTCAAGCCTTGTATGCTTTTAAGACTCTGTTCCATACTCCTCATCTTTCTCACAATCTCGTCTTGCTCGAGAATTTTAGTGGTCTTTTATTTCCCCATAGTGAACTCATATCGGGGTGGTTGAGAGTAAATATAGGTGGGAAATTATGCCGGTTCTAGTGGGAAAGATGGTGTTTGGAAGGTGAAGGACGATAGGTCAAAACTGGGCCTGGGCAATGTAGGCTGTGTAGTAGCTGAGGATAGCGGAGCGGTGAAAATATTTGAAGCCACTCCTGAACCGAACACCTAGGGGCGAACCTCAGAAGGTGTTCCAACAAAATGGGCCGAGATGGTAGGATATCCGAATGGAGTATTGGGGTGACTGATTGGGGTATTAGAGGTTCCACCTACCCTAGGAAAAAGCTTGGGAAATCTGGGGATTGCACTCGGTGGCTCTCTTCCGTTTGACCAGGCGTCCCACATTTCCATCATGCGGAGACGCAGTAACCTATTTTCTCTGGCAGCCGCCGATTCTGAAGTCGAGATGCCTGAGATCTGACTCTCTTCGGTGATAGGAACTATTGGTAGAGTGATTTCTGAAGACTTTTCAACGCTACTTTTCGACCTCGTGAAGTATGGATGTGAAGCCAGACTAGCACAAAACCAACCACTTTACGATAGAACCCGGACTTGACAATAGCAATAAATTGGTTAGTTTAAAAAATAACACATAGGTAATCGCACGTTGGGGGTGTGATGCACCTATTCAGTTAAATGTGTTTCTACATGTTTGCAACGGTTGCATGTTTCATCCCGGCTTTACTTATTTTCACTCTTTCCTTTTCATCTCTCTTTTTTCTGTTTTTCTTTGCCTCTTTTTTCTTTCTTCTTTCTTTTTTTTTATAGTTTTCTTATGGGTTTTTTTTTCTTTTATTTAAATTATTTACAAAAACATGACCAGATCCGATAAGGATTGCCTACGTATCACGACGCCGTGTGAATCAGATCATAACGTAGTTCAAGAGGTAAATGTGAAAAGAAAAAAAAGAAATTTTGGTTTTTCAAATTTTCATTAATACTGAATTACAAAAAGACTCGAAACATACTTTTTCTAAGACTCTAAGACTCAGGACATGCCTTTTCTAGGAATTGAAAACCTACTTGAAACATGAAAATACAGACTCAAGAAAGGAAGAAAGTACAATCAAGAAAACATCAAAGCCTCCAACCCTGCCTATGGACACCAACTGGTCTTGCAGCGGGCCTACTTGCCATGTCATCTTGGAGCCAATAAAGTTCTTCCATTATCTGACGAACAAAGATCATCGCAGTGGCAAAAAAAATGGATCTTGTCATGTCCTCACACGCACTGCATTTCATGGTAATGTAGTCAGCAATCCTTCGAACTCTCTCTCTTATGGTGCGCTTCTCTTGCAACAGACGATGATTCTGACGGGATCTAGCCTCTAAGACCTGGGTGGCAACGTGATTTTGCTCTTGTAAGTGTTGTAAGTCCTTTTCCATCTGCGCCATTAAGGCGTAACAATTCTCTCTCTCGGCTTTAAAATTTTTGGCTTGTTTTGCCATTTCACCTTCGAGACTGCTAATATCCTTTTCCCAACCTGTGACCCATTTTTCATATCTTTCTTGCATTTGTTAAATGAAAGTTGCACGCCCCTCGGCATTTTTAGCTAACCTTGTTCGTGCTTTTGCTAGTTCAGTCTCAGCTTTCTTTAGGTCATCTTCATAGTCATGCACCTTTTGAGTAAGGTTGTAAATGAGCCTTTCATATTTCCTGCTCCTGCCCGAGTTCTCAACCGCTATTTTTAGCTGTTGAACCGGGGCTCTAAGAGCTTCATTTTCTCGAACCAATCTTCTCCTCTCACCCTCGGCCACTTGTTCCTGTAAATCATTGTTGAAGGTGACACTTCTCAACTCTTCTTGCAGATCATGAATGGTGGCCTGATATTCTTTTTCCTTTTCCCCCAGGCTAACCTTTCTTGAATTTTATCATCGAAGGCCTGAATATGGGTCATTTTGGTGGGCCTCACGAGTTCGGGCTCGGGATCCGCCTCATTGTTCACATAAAAACTCCTTTCAAACCAAGTAGCATAATTGGGATCAACTTCGCCGTTAGCTGGGTTCGGGACCCGGGTGTTACTTTTTAGATACCGACAATAATTCCAGTCCCTTTGAACTAAAGCCTTGGGCATCGTTGCTTCCGGGTGTAGTTTAATGACTTGAGTGCTTAGGTCTGCCTCTTCGCGTATCACCTGATATCTTCCCAGTTGCCTCAGAACTCTTTGTTGTGCATATGATTGTATACTCCTTGCTCCCATCATCATCAAGTAGCTCTTTGAAGCGGTCATGTATATGATTTCCATTATCGGGATCCATCCTATGGTCCATTTAATTTGATTTGATCTCAACTTTCTCAAATAGGAAACCCATGCTTCAAACCCTTCCGGTGGTTTGTAATATTCCAGCCTTTCCTCATACTTTTTGATGAAATTGTTCTCGTCTGAGGCATATCTCATGAACTTAGGGTGACGGCGAAGGTGTTCGATCATCCACATATGAACAAGAATATTGCAGCCTTTGAAAAATTGACCCAGATTTGCACAATGTTAATGCCCGATAAATGTACGCCATCACTAATGGGACAAGTGTGTGATCCTTTTTGTCGATGAGGACTTGTGTGATTCTGGCCATACGAAGGTCTATTGTACCCTCAGAATTCAGAAATACCATGATTCCCAGAAATGCCACGATAAAAGCAAATCGACGATGAATCTACCATATGCTCTTGTATTGTTTGTTACTTAACCCGTTTTCATGTGTTTCAAACCCGGATAAGTGTCCAAATCTAAAATACAATAAGTAGAATGCACAACTCCCTTTGCTATGTGCGTTCCTTGCTCATTTGTTTGCTAATTTTCAAAAGATCGAAGAATTTGTGCACTGAGGGAGCCCTAGGGAATATGAGCTGCTGCTTTCTTAGCTCTTGGCCGAAATCAATATACCCAACTATTTCTTCCAGCGTGGGTGTGAGCTCAAAATCAGAGAAATGGAACACATTGTGAACGGGATCCCAGAAGGTTACCAAGGCCTTAATCAAATCCTCTCGCGGCTGGATGTGCATGATGTCTACCAAGGGATCCAATTGCTCTTTTGCCCAAACTTGGCCATCTTCATATAAATCACCCCACCACCTACGTAGCTGCATCTGTGCCCTTTCAATGATAGTTTGTGATGATTCTTGGACGGTATTCATTTGTACTTGTAGAGGGTTAAGGTTAGGGTTGACTCTTGTGGACTATTTTTGCAAAACAAGTTTTTATAAAATCAAATGGACAAAGACCCCTTTTTATTGCTATGCTAGCAAGATGGTCATTTTTGCAAATGTGGCCCCTTCACAATTCCAAATAAATTTTGAGGCCGGGGTTAAGTATTTTACACATTGTTAAACAGACTTTCCTGTTTATCCTGAAAATGGCGTTTTGACAATTGGTGTAATCTAAGGCTATTTCAGTAAGAAACAACTTAAAAACAACTCGAGGCTGGGTCGACTTTATTGTTTTGACCAAAGCCTTGAAATACCTTTTATTTTATTATTTGGAAAAAATGATGCCGGACCTTATGTGGGTTACCTACGTATCCCACATCCGGTGAGAAACAGACCTACGTAGTTCGGGCAGTTTTGTCATAAAATATGATATTTGACTCACTCTAAAAATATATTTTCCCTTCTCTATTTTTTTTTTGGCAGAGTTTCGGGATATTTTCAAGTACTGGGATTTTTTAGGAACTGAGTAAGTTTTCTATCCTACCTCACTCTTGTTTTTTCTCTTTATTAACCGGTTAACATGTAAGCCGAAACAAATAAATATTCACATAGCACGTAGGATGCATTAGGATGGTCTTTATTTTGGGTACACTTGTCCTAGACGAACCCAACCCCTATGTTGAGTCCCCAAAGTCAAATGCACTTGATGCAAATAATCATTCCTACTAGGGATCCGGTAAGAGGTAACATTATTCTAGGTTTAAAACCTAGCAAACAATTGGGGTCGAGAAGGGGGCAACGTACCGGGAGCACGGAATTCTGCCTGGACTTGTTGCTTGCCTAGCCCCGTCTTATTTCGTATAATTTCTACAAAAAAAGCGGGCCATGCGAACGTGTGCACCATTTTTAGAAGACTTAGATGGGTGGCGTAAGAAGACATTTAAATACAGTTCAAGTAATATCAAAGTGATAAATGACAATTAGCACATTAAGTCCACAAAATACAGTAATGTCAACAATAAATCCAAATAAATATCACATTAACAAGCTCGAATTCTTGAACCCTGAACCGAAAGTTCTGGGTTCTTGTCCTCAGCAGAGTCGCCAGAGCTGTCACACCTCCTTTTTACACACCCGAGGGTATATAAGGGAGTTTTTCCAAATAAATGACATTATTCAAAATTTGATTATTTATTTATTTTCAGATTCGCCACTTGGAATATTTTAATTGGTGTCCCAAGTCACCGGTTTATTTAGGTAAGGAATTCTATTAATCCGGGAGAAGGTATTAGGCACTCCCGGCTTCCGTGGTTCTAGCACGGTCGCTTAACAATTCATATTTGGATTAATTATTTAACTACTCATTTTTAAGACCTATGTGCAATTATCTTTTTACCGCTTTTAGTTACTTGATTATTCGTAATTAAAGAATCGAGCCACGCGTACGTGTACTCATTCCATTTGGCGCGTCAAAAATTATGTCACCCGAACGTGTCCACAATTAATAACACTTTATTTATTTTATTAAGAAAATAAATTTGGTTAAAGTTGCGTGAACGCATCCCTTGAGTCTTTTAAGAATGTGATTTGCAACTATGTTACACGAATGTATACATAATCGCAATATTAATCTAAATCGGACCTAAATCAAACTACGATTATTCAAGGCATTTCTAAATTAATTTATTTATATGAGGGCCATAAATTAAAATATTATATTTGTATATGGCATACCCCAATTTATTTAATCTAATCTTGTGATGGCCAAATGTTATAAGATTAAAGCATGGCGCACCTCAAATGCCCTTCTTAGAAGAACGTTATTAAAGTCACCTAGGAGATTTCTATTAGAGACTAATTTAAGCTTAACAAAAGGGTTGGATAATAATGAGAAAGCCTTAAAAATATTTTGGGATAGAGGGAAAACAGGCCAGTGACAGCCTGTTACTGTCTCGACTCTGAGAGCCAAAGATTGGGCTCACAGACAGCGCAGGAGTTAGAAGTAACAAAAATACAATTGCTGGCCCAAGGACAAACAGCTCATGCTGCGCTTAAACTCCAGGCGAGCCTAATTGCATATTAGTACTGGCTGGGCCTACCTTCCTCATAATTACATATTTACAACAACCAAATCTCAATTTTTTCTAAATAAACGAGTGTCCTAAAATTATACACAATCCGAATTTTTAATCTAACCTCCTGAAATACAAGATAAAGGAAGAATACTTTAAAATCATAATTTACAAAGAAGAAGGAGAGTCTGGACTTGGGTCCATAACCTAGGCCTAATGGCCTATGTCCTAACTGGTCAAGTTTAATTGGGCTTCGAATTAAGCCTTATAATAAAAATGGCACTCTTATAGGTTGGGCTTACCAATCAGCCCATTGTGCCATTACACTCATGAAGGCATTATGGCAATTCTACTAATTTATTTAAAACAAAATTAAAGTTTCCCTTATTATAACTTTTTACCTCAGAATATAACTTTTTCAAAAAATTAAAATTATTACATGATAATCCTATTAAATACACAAAATACCAATCTAATCACTAAACTAATACAATCTCCATATATGGATAATGAACACTGCCTCTTCTTGGATATTGTTTATCCATCAAAGTTGTGCTTCTTGCGTGAATAGCACTAGATTTCAGTATACTGGAATGGTAGAGCTTTGGGTTTTTAAAACCTTTAGACTTACTGATTTAGTCAATTGGTGACCCAAATCCATAAGCATTAGCTCAAAGTTTTGCAAATACATTCTAAATAACATCAACATTACTTATAAAAAGAAAAAAAGGGGAGAGAAACTAACTACGGAACCATTCTTGAACCAGAATATTCTAAAGAAAACACTCAAACATGTGAGACAGCTTGATTCATGTGTTTAACCATGTAAAAAGGTTAAACTCATGTATCAACTGAGGTTTTAAACCTCACAGTTATGGCATGCTGCCTTAAGGCAGTACATAATGCACTTAAAGGGATGGGAAGGTTGGTTTAAGCTGTGAATTTGACCATGGAAGATTCAAACTCAATAAGCTAACCAAATTTAAGAGTAGGGATCTAGACATTTTATTTGACTAATGCAAAGAGAAACCATAAATACACATTTGATAAAGGAGTGACTAATGTTAACATTCCATAAAGACTAACAACTCATGAGGCAGAACCCAACAAAAACAAAGAACCATTTATTCAGAGAATTTCACATACATAGGAGTCATTTCAAGGAATAGCCATGTATACCTTGAAGCTAGAAAACCAAATGAGACTGGAAAAACTACTTCAAAGCAAGAAGCAACAATAGAAAACCAAACAACCTCTACAGCTCTCAGAATCAGACTTCAAAACCAGAATCAAAGCTAGAAGAAAACCAGGATCTACCTAAAGAACTAAGAAGATCTTCTACTTTTCAAACCATGTTTTTAAACTTTGTTGAGATTCAGAAAGAATGAAGAAAAGTTTTTGAATTCTTTTCAAATTTTCTGGAATCTGGACCTTTTCAAAGTGTTTTTGTAGTAATCTTTTGATAGCCCCCAAATCTGGCTGTGTGAGTGAGGGAATGTTTATTATATAGAGTACACAAAAGAGCATCATCAAAGGAATATTCTAACCTAAATTTCTGAAAATCAGAATAGTACAGCACCTTTTACAGCTGTCAGTCCTTTTCCTTATCCAATACCAACATTTAGGGTAATGATGGGAACAACTGTGCTATAGTCTAGAACTTTTCTATTTTTTTAAAAATAATTGTAACCATTTTAAGCTTTAACAAGGTGATCTAAATTGCTTAAAGGTTTTGTGTTTCAAATTCTAAAATTAAACAAGGTTTTCAAAAGGTTGTTCAAAGGCTCGAATTAAGCTTAACACCAACTAACCCTGAGTAATCACATGTTTAGGAATTTAAACTTTTGATTCAAAAGGAATTTGCTCAATTTTAAACCAACTCAGATTAAATCAAGCTAAAGCTGAATTAGTCAGTCAAATAATCATGAATTCTACCCTAATTGAATCAAATTATGCTGAAAACTACTTGCTAATAGAAATCATGAGGTGAAGAGAAGGGAACAGAATATAAAACTCAAAATCACCAAAACTATTCAATAAAATCCTAAACTATGAAATCTAACAATGATACTGTTAAGACAGATAACATTGATACTGTTAAATTCTAATTCATGTAAATAACCAGAAATGGGAACAAACAATCAAAGAAAACAGAAGAAACGATAAAATTATGGAAAAATTAACAACAAACCTTAAACTATATGCAAAGAGGGAACAACAAATGCAATAGTGAAAAGTAAATGAAGGAGGAGAAGGGGGCTAAGAGAAAAGAAAGAGGGAAAGAAGATAGAACAATGGTCCATAAGATTACCTACTGTAGAGCCAACCAGGGCCGGAGGACTTGATTTGGGACAAACTCAAGCAATAGGTCAAATCTACATGGATCAACTACTCTTATCAAAAGCAGTTGACCCATGTAGAATTAAGCCATTAAGACTCCATGAATCATCTTGATAGAAATTCCACGGGTTCTGGAATCCCAAATCCAAAATTCGACGAGCTCGGCGAGGATTCGAGAAAGCTGGTTGGAGATTTAGGATGGGGATAGGACGGAGATTTAGTGGTGTTAATTTGGGGATTTTCGGGTGACTTATGGTTTTGGCTGGTTTTCTTTGATTTGAGATTTAAGAAACTCGGCGTGGATTCGAGGACAACTGGTTGTATATTTGGAAAGAGGAGGTGAAGGGGAGTTCATGGTGTTAATTTTGGGTTGATTGGAGCATCGCCGCCGGCGGAAACGATTTCAGGCAGGCGGTTCACGGCCGAGACGGTGAGGGATTAAAGGGCGGCTAGGGTTTTGTCTCAGAGATTGTGAGAGACGAGTGAGGGAGGGGGGTCTGATGGGGGTAGGTCTGTTTTCGGACAGTTAAATAGTAAAGTACAAATTAGTTGCGGGTCGTTGGATTGATAAGATCCAACAGCTGTGATGGGGTGTTACAAAAACGGGGTTGTTTGGGTCAAGGGAAGGCTGGACCGGGTTGATCAGTTGTTTGGGCTTGGGTCTTGGGTGGACTTGGCCGGTTTTGGGGCGTAATTTGGGCTGATTTGGGCTGATTTGGAGATTAGAATTGGTCCAATTCCAGGCAAATTAATTCCTTTGTATTCTTCTTCTTTTATTTTCAATTTCTTTTCTTTTTCTTTCTCTTTTTTTTTTTAAATTAAAAAATCCTAATAGTTAAAGATCCTAAATTATCTAAAATTTGAGATTAAACTAATCAATTAATTACAAAATTATAAAAGCGACTTTAATCCTAAATTAAAAGAGAAAATAAATAAAGGAAAAAAATATAGAAATTGGCCATTTTTTGTGTTTTTCATTTTTAATAGAGAAAATAATTAATTAATTAATCCTAAAAATATAAAAATAAATCCTAAATGCAATGCATGATACTTTGGTATTTTTCATGATTTAAATAAACTTAAACATGCACAGAAAAATACAAATAGTTAAATAAAAATCCTACAAAATCCTTAAAATAGCAAACAATTAAAGGAAGAAACCTAATTATTGGAATTCTGTAGGAGTAAATCATGTGGGGCAAAAATCACGTACTCACAGATGGCGATTCATGTGAAGGATGTTGCTGATGCCCCAGCCGTGTTGAAGCGGGCCCTCGATCGTGAGAAGAGGATCGAGGAATATGTTTGTTGCAGATCCCGAAGAAAGGTACTCGAGGAGATCAGTGCTAGGGGCTTCGTTCTATCGGAGGAGTAGACTCGAGCAAGGGCGGATGAGCGCGATGCTCGGTCACTTCTTGCTGATGCCATGGAGAGTGAATCTGGGGCTGGCAGGCTGTAGCCTTTTGGAGCGGAGCGTAGATTTCTCTGCTTTTCCATTTTGTATTTGATATTTTTAGAGCATGTTTATAGCTGGAGAGCGCGCCTTTTGAATATGTAAATTAGAGAAAACTTGAAGCTTTCTCTTTTGTATCTCTTTCTGCATTCTTTTCGACCAGACGGGCTGGTTTCGGTGATTGGCGGGAGCCCCGTGGGTCCGGAGCTAATTAGGTAGGCCTAGAGGCTCTTAAGCGTGATTTTTTATGCGAGTAGGCGTTAGGGCCTTTATGCTTTGCCCAGTTGTTTTAGGCCTAGTCTCCGAGTCAAGCCTTGACTAGAGCTTACCTGACCTTCAATCTCCTGTGCTTGCATGGGTGGATGATGATTGTTCTTGTCCCTTGCCATTGGGCATTTGTGCTTCAACTATTTTGGGTCCAGTCTCCGAGTCGCGTTGCAAATCGAGCGTTAATTAACCCTCAAGTTTTTTTGTTCCTACATGGGCAGATGATGTCACGCACCAAAATCTGAGGAGCGAGACTGGCGCTCAACCGAGTAAACCTGACTGAGCAAGCTTGTTAGGTTTCATTCTACCCAAACAACCTCATGATTAAGTAGGAGATGGACTCCACTAATCAGATTTAGAAAGTGTTTTACTAACAACTTCCATTTCGTTTCCATTAGCAGCTTAAGTCATAAATATCAAAATATTACAAGTTTTATAAATCTTTGCCAAACATCAGTATTTCTACTTTAATTTCAATACCCGACACTACCCAAAACCTATCTACGAAGCCTCTAAACATAACTGAAGAGTAATGTAATATAGAAATGCCGGTAACAAGGCTCCGGTTATACCTCAAATACGAAGTACATGACAAACAAATGAAACAAGACCCCGAAATGAAGTGGGACTCACCAAGTCAGCTGAAAGGATGATGCGGCACTAGCTGTGACCAACACTGCCTGCTATAGAAACACTTACATCCATTTAAAGACGTAGCGCCCCCGACAAAAGGGACATTAGTGCCATCGAATATCACTAGTATGTATAACTAAATACCATCTAGTTATAAAGAACTTTCATACAATAATAATGAAATCACAAGTACAACTCAAACACTTTAAATGATCATAACATATTTAAATAAAAGAATCATGCCATTTTCACATCCTTTTCCAGTAGCTTTTAGTTTGGGGTATTTCATTCATATGTTCATCATTGTTCTCAATATCACCGCTATCTTTAGCGGAGTCCGATCACGACCCGATCGGCCAGGTTGCCTAGTTTGAGGCATATATCTCAATCACCATTTTATTTCCCTTCTCCGGAGTTCAATATTAGCACATTACCACCATGTGTGCGACATGGTGTCCGATCACGGCCCGATCGGCTAGGCCGCCTTACCTAGGCATGGTTTCTTTCTCATCAATCATCTCATTTGAATCTCTATTTCACATATATCGTATCAATTCATTGGCACTTGGGGCCACAATTTTCACATCTTTTCCATTTTCAATGTCCACCTTGCAATTTCTGATCATAGGCACATACAAAGGCAATTCAAGTTGCAAGCATAAGTAAGATTTCACATAGTTAGAACAATATATGCATCTCCAATCCCAATTTAGGGTCTTAGCATTTCAATACGTGATTCATATTCCTTGCACCTCTTTTAAGTTATCAAGTATAGCACATTGGTCATATTGGAATGCATCTTTCACAAATATAGGGTCACAACACCAATTCATGTAAAGTATCAATCAAAGCAAGAAACCAAAGTTCATCTTATCACACGTACACAAGAATCGATAGAGCTCAATTTCTAAAAGATGGGGTTTTAGCCATACATACCTCAATATAGATTTCCTTACTCTTTACCAATTCCGGAACTCTTAGCACTTTGATCTATTGAGTAAGAATTACAAATTAAATCGAGAATTAGAGATAAGATTGAGATTCTAGCTTGGTTCGAGAATATGATCAAGCACTAAAGGTGCATCATGATCTTAGGTCCCTTTTGGGAGAAATTTCTATCATTTTATACCCCAATTGCTTTCTCTTTAGTTCACTAACTCCCAATACCCTAAGGTTTGATATGCATGTAAGGAATCCATTCTTATACTCATGAATCACCTCACTAATTACCCCTTATAGCTAAGAATAGAAATAAGAGCTAAGGTGATGGAGTCTTACCTCTTCGGATGAAGATCTAAGGTCCTTCACTTGATTATCTTCAAGAATTTAGCAAGATTTTATGGAGTAATTTGATGGGGAGAACTTTCCCTCTCTAAAACCCCTCTCTCTCACTCTAGAAATGCTCAGGAAAATGCTCAAAATGAGCTATAACACCAAATATATTGATAGGGGAGTCGAGTTTAAAAATTAGAACATTAACCCTCCGATGTCGGGTTTGCTATAGCAAAACGGACCGCAAAACAAGAATGCTAGCTGCATAATGCACCGCAAAATCGGTGCCCAAAACTGGGCTACACTGGCCCAGTTTGCTATAGAAATGCGACCGCAAAGTCAGAAATGCTACAGGTTTTGCGGTCGCAGATTTGACATAGGATCGCATTTTTCCACCCTTTGGTAATTTGATCATAACATTGTGTAGGAATTTTCAAATGACGAACGGTTTGAAGCGTTGGAAACTAGACTCGAAGGCCTTTGATTTAATAGGTCATTCATCACATAAAAACTTATACATATTTAGATATGCTGGTTCAAACTATGGACTAGTGCAAGCTCATTTCGAATTTTAGCCTATTATGAACGTTTTCCAATTTTTCTTAGACTTAGGCCTTTCCTTGGGCCTCAAATTACTTATCATAAGACTTATACACATATTTACCAATTCCAATTGATTTACACCATGTTAATAGCACATAAAAATATTATAATAAGCCTATGTGGCACCATGAGATCCTAGGTTACTTAGCGAAATTTCCCGGGGCCTTACATTCTCCCCCCCTTAGGATCATTCGTCCTCGAATGAGGAGTAGAGTCCGACTTAAACGCTTAATATAATAAATATCTTTTCTCACCTAACTCAAGACCCTAAATATTTGACTAACTCCTAAATTTTTCAGAAATTTCGGCAGAGTCTCCTTTGTAACTAGGCCTATCCACCTGCCAGAGAACCACCAAAACTATCCTAAAATCAAATATACAACTCGACAAAGCACCATAATGTATATATCAATGGCAAGAACCTCAGCATTACAAACACTACTTTATCACGAGGATACCTGGGCATAGGCTACACATTTTTAAATCATATCACCTTGAAGGTACCTTTCAAACCAAAACCAACTACTATGAAATCAAGAGAAAATATTTTATTTTCACAACACTCTCAGCCTTCAATGGCCTCCTATATCAACAGACTTCGCCAGAACATATTCATGGGAGTAATTTCGACCCCTAAACTTACTTAACAAGGATAACAAGTAGATATCTCGCATAACCTAACTATCCACTAACTTCATCTTCAATAATTTCCACCAGAATGATACACAATTGATCTCCACCTACTTTCTTTAGATATAGACATGTGAATCCACAAAATATATGGCGAACAACTATAGGGACACTTCATACTCCTAGTGCCGCCTAATGTGGAATACACTTATGCAACCTTTATTATCAACTCGCATAACATCTTCAGGGGAAAATATTGAGAATAGCCTGCTCACCCTCTGAACTCTACATCTCTAGGCGAACACTCACACTAAAACCTTGATGACCTTCAACAATTATTCCAAGATATGCTATCATAAACTGACCATAAAATTACCTATCAAATATATATGTGATCACACTGTGAAGCTTCATCTTTGACTCATCTAAACTTGCAATACTTAATGGATCTAATTTAATGAGGAACAACAGAGTTCAAGATCAGGCTGGAGTTATCCAGGAATCCATTAATGCGCTGAGTAGAGTACTTTCTGAGGTTATATGCTAAGGGACACGAAAGTTACAACTAAAAATGCTGACATGGTTAATCACTGTGACGACGTCAATTATTACACAAATGAGGCATAGGGGTAAGTAGCACATTGGCAATAGGAACCATTAAGGAGGAATATTCAAGTACGTGAACCACTCATCTTTTAGAGTGTAGGGAAAATCCGTTTATCAAGAATAAGAATACTCTGGAACCTTGAGTGCGATATGGGTTTCAAAATACATGAAGTTGGATTACACTCTTAACACTACTTGACACACGTAATCTATTCCACAAGCCCATGAGGATGAAAAGAAGTTGAACACTTATGAGATTATCATATTTCAAACAGTTGAACCCTTCCTGATAGTTGATCCTATATAATAGAACTAAAGATACGACAACTTGTCTTTCAAATCAATATGCTCATAATATGTGCAAAAATCTAAAGGCATCTAATATCAACCTTTCACGAGTGAAACCACATAGCTAGTACATCCTACCATAAGGGTGAAATCATGTATTGGTTAGAGGAGTTCCAATGGTTGACGTAATACTCCATGAAGTAAGACAATTAAAACTCATATCCTTCTTAAGCAGGTGGAACGCCAGGGGTAGAAAAATTTCCTGCACATGACAATGACGTTCTCAATAATCCTAGTAGCCGAGTGAGCAGAAGACCACGTAACCTATTCGATCCGACCCGTTGAAGACTTTTGAAAAGGGGACACACTTTGGTTTGAAATCATTGTGAGCACATGATTTTTGCCCTAAGCAATTTTATTCCAAAAGTTTCAAATAAAATGATTTCTTTATTATTTTACAATTATTTGGATTTTGTAGAAATTGGTGTTAATTGTTGCATTTCATTTTGTGCATGATAATTAAAAAATATATACAAAAATATGCACATGCATTAGGGGTTTAATTTTACAACTTTAGTATTAATTCATTTTAAAAGAAAAATCATAAATAGCATTTTTGCGCTTTAATTGAAAAATTACCATAAAATAGAAGTTAAATAAGTTTAACAATTTAATAAAATCAGAAAAATAAATACGAATATAAAAGAGAAAATAAACAAAAATACAAAAAGAAAAATGAAATACCGAAAAAATAATAATACAAAAAATAATACAATACAAAAATACAAGTGAAATAAATGTAAAAATACAAAAATGAGGAAAATACAAGGAATTGTTATTTGGGCCAAATTAAAGACCCAAATTAGAAATAACCCGCCCAGGCCCAAAAAGATTACACCCGGTCTGTTAGCCAAAGACCAAAACGACACCGTTTGTGTACAAGAGATCTGGGCCATTGAAATGCTTTGTATCCAATAGTTTTGGTTTTGTTTCTCATTAAATAAAACGACATCATTTCATCTTATATAATCTGAACCATTCGTTTAATTAATCTAATGGCCGAGATTGAATCATCATTTAAACAATACGTCGCCGTTTCAAGGATCAATGAATCTGAGCCGTTGGTTCATCTGATCCAACGGCCTCAGTTCATTAAAAGGTTTTAAAATATTCCAAACGTTACACCCCTGTTAATCATTTCCTCTCTTCTTCCCCTGATCAAAACCCTAGCCGCCGTAGTTCTCTCCCAAAGTCCCGCCGGAACCCTACCGGCGGGAGACACCATCTAAGCTAATCAACCCGCCTTTAACACTATTTGACCACCTCAACCCCCTCTTTACACCCATCCATTTCAATTTCCTCGAATAAAGCCAGAACCCATCGAATATTCAAATTAGTGTCGCCGAAACCCTAGTTCCGGCGAACACTGCTTCCTTAAAATCACTCCCAAATCACCCTATAACATCCTTTTCACACCCTCAACACCTTTCTGAAGCCATCAAGTCTCAAAGATCCCCGGAAGATAAAAAATATTGAAAGGATCTGCCGGAAAGTCAACAAATTTGAAGAAAGAAAGAACAGAAGAAAAGAAAGAAAAGAAGAAAGAAAGAAAAAGGAAGAAAGAAAAGAAAAAATAACGAAGAAAAGAAAGCTAAGTGTCTTGTTCCCTTTGTTTTTCAATTTTTCTATATGTATCCACTTGTTCATCTTTGATCTTGATTCTTCTTGACTATCATTTGTCCTCTGTTTGTTTGGTAAATCTGTTAATATTTTAAAATTTAAGGGAATAATAATAAATCTTAATAAAATCAGTTTTAGGAATTAAATAGATTTTAATAACCCTAAATAGATTTTTATGTTAATTTTGATATTAATTAGGGTTAATTTCCTATAGTTCTAGAGCCTGACTTTTATGATTTCGGGATTCTGTTTTGTTTTGTTAAGATTGATAATTAGAAGTTTTGATTAAATTTGTTTGTAATTAGTATGATTTCTGAAATAATTGAGTATTAATTGATAGAGGTAGGGATTTTGGTTATAGCTGAGTTTAAATTTTGAAATATAGTGGTAGGATAATTTCGTTATTTGGGTAAATCTAAGGGATAAAAGGGTAAAATCAGTAAGGTTAATTGGATTTGGGGTCAGGGCATATTTGGAAACATAAAATGGTTTAATTGTAATAAACCTAGGGGAGTAAGGGTAGTTTGGGCATAGGAAAAAGGTAAAAGGGTAGATTTTATAGAGAAGTGGGTGTAGGATGGGAAATGTACCGAGATAGAATGTTCTAGATAGGAAAATAAGGGTAATTTTTCATAAATAAAGGTTAATAACTGACTAACTAATAAAACAATAAGGACAAAATCGAAATAAAAGAGGGACTAAGTTGTAATTAGCAAAATTTGATTTTCCCTCCAATTTGAAATCTATAAATAGACCCTCTTGGGTCTCATTTCAGCATTCTTTTGAACCCTAAAAATTCTTCAGGCACTCTACAAGTTTAGAAAACCCTAGAAAATTCTGAAACCCTAGAAATTCCAATTTTGATTTCAGTACTCTCAAAAACCTAGAAATTCTGTTGATTCTCTGATTAGTTGGTGTTTGCTGTGACTGATCTACTGGTTTTTGCTAATCAATTCATGCTCATTGTGGTTGTTTACTGATTTTTTTATTCAAGTCGTGGTTGCTGTGGTTCTTCTACTGATTTGCTGATCAAATTGAGTTAGTTGTGGTGTTTACTGGTTTTTTTTCCTGGATCAAACTGTGTTTGCTGAGGGTTATTTCATTGGCTTTGGTTGAATCGTGGTCATTTTGATTAAATATGGATAGTTCGAGGCTGTTTGCTGGGATTCATTGTTGAATTGTTGTTGCTGATCCTTTCTATTGTTAATCTAGATTTCTCATCGATCTCTTCCATTTTTTTCAGGTACACATCTGCCTTGTTGACGTGAATTCTGAGTTTGAATCAGTAAATTGACTTTTTATTGATTTTAAGTTCTATCCTTAGCATTACGTTTAGATCTGATTAGAACTACATAGATATAACAGTAAAAATGCAAAATTTGTATTTGATAGATTAGATTGAATTTTGTGATAATAGGACTATTATATTTTTGACTGGAATTGTGCTAAATTTTGATTGTCAAAGTTATTAGCTTATTATATTAGCAATTTAATTAGATTTATACTCAGTTAAAAATACATGTTGTATAATTTGTTTGATTGATTAGTAATAAAAATATCTATAAGTGACAAGATAGTTAACATGAGTTTTAGTTAGTTTTCTTATTGATTAGTTGTCTTAGAAACATATACAAATAATCAGCTTCATTAGGACTGCTAATTACTCAATCGATAATCAAACAGAAGAGAATTCTACTATCATATTAAAATTAGAATATTAGAATATTGATCAGTTTCACTGTATCTATTAAGTAAAATATTATTAGTATCACAATAGAAATTACTAATGCTGTTGAATCTCAGGTAAAAATAGGTATAATGGAATTAAAAGTAAAGAAAATTTTCTGGTAGTTAAGTATTTAAATTAGTTTGAACTCAAATTAAACTTGCAATAATCTGAAAATGAAGTAAAAATGTCTTCCATTGGGCACGTTAATTTTGAATCAATGCCCTAATGAATGGCCCAAATTCAGTATGTGTGATGGTTACACATGGGCCTGGTCCATACAATACTAAATAGATTGGCTTGGGCCATTAGGCCTGGCATTTACACACACGGTCTAAACCTCAGTAAATTTAAATTGGACCGAGATATTGCTACATGGGCTGCAGTCAAGCCCAATATGAATTAAAGCCTGAGCTCTTATGAGTTTGTGGCCCAAAACGCAAAACTATTAGGCAATAATAAACAAATAAGATTTTTCCTTCGTTATTAATGGAACAAGTAGAAAATATAGTATGCTTTGAGAATGACCTTAAATAAAATGATGAGACGAGCCTCGCCACTTTAAATATACAATTGCGGGGCCCTCAAATAAATTGCTATATAAAATTTAGACTTGGAAGGATCGTTTAGCAAATTTCACGGTCTTTCCCAAAATTAATAAAACGTAGATGCTTTAGGCGCGAATAATAATAATAATAATTTCTTAAATACGGGTGCACATTTATGTGACCAAAATCCAAATCTCAACGAAGTCGAAATATGTTAAAAGTCACGGGCGTACTAGTATGGCGTGGTTTGTGATACATTTTTACGACGTTGCAATTCTTGTAAAATTCAACAATAAAAGTGTATTATTAATAAAAGCACATAAAATGGAACATATATGAAAATTAGATAAAAACAAATACAATAGTTGAGCGACCGTGCTAGAACCATGGAATCCGGGAATGCCTAACACCTTCTCCCGGGTTAACAGAATTCCTTATCGGATTTCTGGTTTGTGAACTGTTAACAGAGTCAAAACTTTCCTCGGTTCGGGATTCAACCGGTGACTTGGGACACCATTAATTTCCCAAGTGGCGACTCTGAATTTAAATAAATAAAACCCGTTCCGACTGTCCTTAAATTGAAAAAACTCCTTCCTTTTATTATGCCCTTCACGGGGAGTAATAGCAGTAGAAAAAGGAGGTGTGACAGCTCTTGCGACTCTGCTGGGGAAAAGTAACCCAGAACTTCGGTTCAGGGTTTAAGAATTCGAGCTCGGAATGATTGCTGTATTTGTTTATATATGATTTACATATATGTTCTTGATTAATGTGCTAAATGTTTACCGCTTTGATATTATTTGAACTGTATATAAATTGTGCCGAAAACCCTTCTCTTCTCGCCTCCGGGGATGTGCTTACTGGTTGAGACTCCCTATTCTGTTAGTATCAATACCCTGAAATAAGAAAGAGGCCGGACAAGTTACTAAGCCGGATGGCCTTTTGGTTCTCGATACGTAGCCCCCTCCTCGACTCGAGTTGTCCACTCGGGTACACAGTCTAGAACAAATAACCAGGTTTTGAACCTAGAAATAGGGACGTTTATTTGCATAGCATATGACTTAGGGGACTTAACACAGGGGTTGGGTCCATCTAGGACAGGTAATCCAAAAATAAAAAGACCATCATGATTATGTGTTGTATTTATTTGTCTCGGACCATCATGCTGACCGGTTAGGAAAAAATGGAGAGAAAAGAAATTTTTTGTAAAATTTGAGAGAAAAGAAAAGAGAAAATAATAATTGTTGATTTTAGAAGAAAAACCAATATTTAAATGCTGTCGAAACTCTGTGAAGGAATAGAAAGATTGTTGATTTTTAGTAATTTATTTTTGGATTATTGAAAATAAATAAAAATCGATATTTTGTTTTGTTTTCAAAAATTTAAAAATATATAGTTGGTTTTGCCAATAAAAATAGAAAATTTTGTTTTCAAAAATAGTTTGGATATTCAATTTTTGCCAAAATTAGAAATGAAAAATGGTCTATTTTAAAAAATAATTTGTTAATTTGCCCGAACTACGCCGGTTTGATTCTCGTCTTTTGGGGCGTGATACGTAGGCAACCCTTAACGGGTCCAACCACCTCTTTTGTGTAAATAGTCAAAAATGTCAAAAATCAAGTGATGCTGTTTTGTAAAAAATAGCCGAATGTCCCTAAAGGGCGCCGGAAAGTTGTTTATGCAAAAATGGCCACTTTTTGAGCCACTCCCCAATATCAGTGGGCACAGCCCTAAAATCTTCTTTGAATTGATGAAAGGCCATATCGGCAAAATTGGGCTTTCTTTTTGAAATTGGTATTGTGAAAAATACATATTGTTTTTTCATAATAAGTGATTTAAATCACCTTAATATCGTCTACGAAAAATAGATGAGATATTTGTGGGCCTTTTGCATTTAAAGACATAGGCTTCCAAAAAGTATAATCAACTGCATTGTTGATTTGACAAGATAGCATTTCCATACAGATAATAAAAATATATAGTAATAGGGGATCACCTTGTCTGATACCTGTAGACGGTGAAAAGAATTTGGTAGGGGTGCCATTAAAAAGTATAGCAGTAGAGGCATGACAAGATAATGGTTATTAAATTTGGATGAAAATTTAAAAGGACTAGTGATTGTCTTATAAAATTTTATTCTAGTTTGTCAATAGCTTTTTTAAGGTCAAGTTTAAGGAGCATGTTGGGGCATTTAAATTTTGATGTCTTGAAAAAATGGAGTAATTCCTGAACAATGATAGCATTTTTCGCAGCTCTACGACTTTTTGAAAAATTTATTGGGTAGAATTGATTAATTTTTGAAGCAAGGGCTTAGTCCTATTCACAATAATTTTGGAGATAATTTATAGAGGATACTATATAAGCTGATTGGACTGAAGTGAGAGATGGTTGTTGGTGTCTTTATTTTTAGAATTAGGCAAATATAAATTTTATTTAGGTCAGGGGGAATGTGTCCTTGTTGAAAAATTTGATTGCAAAAATTAATGATTGATGTTTTCAATTGCGGCCAAAATTTCTGATAAAATATGGGTGTAACCCATCCGGCCCTAGAGATTTGAAATATTGGAAGGTATATTGAGAAAAATCAAGTTAACATTTGGAATTAATTATGTGCTGATACATCAAGACATGTGGATCAATAAAAGAATAACAACTGGCAAAGAATAGTTGAAAAGGCATGAGCCTTAACAGGCACGATCAAAGATTCAAGAAAACAGGAAGGAACAGTTAATCGGACCTCTTGGTAATTCGAAGAGACATCAGAGGAATGAACCTAGATAGCAAAAAGTACAGATACGTGTTAAACGTAATTAATGAGTATCAATGATGGAAAATGTTATAGAATCTTCACGAAACAGTTATGATTGCCAATTATAATATTTCATTAATGCCATTAATTGATCATAATGGCTCTGTTATGAAAGGAAAGAAAAGTATTACTTAGAAATAGCAATAAAAGGAGAAAAATAATATTTGTAAAGACACAGAATATTACTGGAATACATTGTTATACTTTGCTTTCTTTTACTTATTCAGCTATCATTCAAATCAATTCTTCTTATTTGTTCCATATATGATTATCAGTAATCCGAGTTTTTCTAAAATTAAGCTTTGACCAAAATTCTTATTTTCTGGTTAAACAAATTGGTTCCGTTTCGGAGAATCTGATAATCGTTTTCTTTCCAAATCGATTCTTTTTGTCAAAAATAATCATGTTGAATGTCAACGACAAAAACCAACAAAATTTACCACACCAAGGAGATCCATAACATCAATTGAACCAACAAGGTGACAAAATCCACCCCTTAGCCACAACATTCTCCTCGACAATCACGAGAGGGGACTCCTGAAAAATCTTAATCAAATGAAAATGATCAAGCTATTGATGAAGCTTTGAAAAAATTATTAGCTACATAAGTCAGCAATGCTCTTCAGGATTTGACCAACCAGTTGCCGGCTGTACCGCCAACACTAACTACAAACAACACACACTAGAAAATCCTCACTCAGGACTCGTTAATTCAGGCAGTGGTGGAACTCCCACAGAATCTCATGATAGAGAGCTAGGTAACCTAGTTAATTCCGATTTACAAAATTTAGTGCTAACTTTGCAGAAACAACTCAAGGAGCAAAGCGACCGTATAGAGCAAATACTTGGAGTGCCACTTATAATCAAGGAAATAGATATGGCTAAATATTCACAACAACCTTGGAAGCCAAGTGTTGCTCCTCTTCCAATTCCGAAGAAATTCAAGATGCCCGATATTCCAAAATATGATGGAACAACTGATCCACGGGATCAGGTAACTGGATTCACAACCAGTATAAAGGGAAACGACTTGACCAAGCAAGAAATTGAATCAGTATTGGTCAAAATATTATGAGAAACACTCACTAAGGGAGTATTAACATGGTACTCTCTTTTACCCGAAAATTATGTAGATTCTTTAATTGATCTTGCATATTCATTTATCAAAGCACACTCGAGAGCTCAAAAAGCTAAAAAAAGAATGGAGGACATTTTCAAAATAAAACAAGGAGATACGAAGCTGCTTAGGGAATTCGTAGACAGATTCCAGCAAGAGAGGATGATGTTGCCACGTGTACCTGATAATTGGGCAGCTATGGCATTTGCCAGTAATCTAAATTAAAAAAGTTCAGACGCTACGGGGAGACTTAAGGAAAGTCTACGAGAATTTCCAGCAACAACTTGGAATGATGTTTATAACAGATACAGCACGAAACTGCGGATAGAAGAAGATACCATCATTCAGTCTCGAAAAGATGAAAGGGTAAGTTCAAGACGAGCACTGACAAAAGGTCCGGTAAAAATAGGTGTGAGCCTTACATGGGACCATTAGGAAGGGTCTCACATTCAAAACAAGAAAACCCAAGGTACGATCATAGATCAAGAGATAGAGAGTAAGGTTCATCATCAAAGTTCGGAAAAGAACGAAACACGCAAGATACACGAGATGATAACAGAAGCTCGAAGGCAAAGATCGGCGATTACAATTTTAATGTTAGCACATACGATTTGGTGGCTATTTTAAGGAGCATGGGAGACAAGGTACGGTGGCCAAAGGAAATGAGATCAAACCCGAACAGATGAAATCCAGATTTTGTGTGCGAGTTTCATAACGATCACGGTCACAAAACGTTGGATTGTAGATTATTGTAAGGTGAAGTGAACATTTATTAAAACAAGAATATTTAACCGAATTATTTAGTGAAAAGGGAAATCAAGCATATATAAAGAATAGGCAGGAGCCCCCAAAACCTCCTTCACCAAAACGGACGGTTAATGTCATAAGTGGAGAAGAAAAGATCAATGGCGTAACATATACGACGGCCAAGAAAGTGTAAAAAAAATAGTTACACATGGGAAGCGAGTTCGACAAGTTTTGGAAGAAGATAGTATTACATTTGATGATGCAGATGCAGATGGCGTGCTAACCCCGCATAATGATGCACTGGTAATATCTTTACTTGTACATGACACTAATGTAAAACGAGTTTTGATTGATCCAGGTAGTTCTGTGAATATCATTCTGTTAAGAGTGGTAAACAAAATGCAAGGTGATGATAAGCTGATACCCAAGGTACACACCTTATCTGGTTCTGAACTCGAGCATCATAACAAAAGGGAAGATAATACTCCCCACATTCGCAGAAGGAATGGTCAAAGATACAAAATTTCAGGTGGTAGAAATGAATATGGCTTACAATATGATTCTTGGAAGACCATGGATTCACGAAATGGACGTTGTTCCATCTACCTTACATAAAGTTATCAAGTTTTCATCACAATGTAGGGGTACAACAAATTCATGGTGACCAACATGCTTCACAAAGCATTAGTTCCGTGGCAGATTCAAATGCAAAAAGTGACAAAAAAATAGTAATCACAGAATACAGTTGATGACGCATCAACACGAACCTCAACTGAAGATGGGTAAAAAGATGTAGATTCGAGGCCCGACAATATTCAGGAACCAGAAGAAAATGAAAATATCAAAACAACGATCAAGGAACTGGAAGCTGTGGTGCTATTTGTACATCGTCCAGGCAGAAAAGTCTACATTGGAACCAACCTTATCTCGGAACTGAAAGGTAAGTTTATTGAATTTTTAAAGGCTAACGCAAATTGTTTTCCTTGGTCCCATTCAGCTATGACAGGTATACCACCGGAGGTAATAACCTACAAATTAAATGAAGATCCATCATATCCACCTGTCAAACAAAAGAAAAGGAAGCAGTGCTCCTTCAAGAACCAGGTGATTCAAGATGAGGTGCAAAAACTTTTAAAAATTGGGTCTATCCGCAAGGTAAAGTATCCAGATTGGTTGGCTAATACTATTATATTACCTAAAAATAATGGTAAGGGGCGAGTTTGTGTAGACTATACTGATTAGAATAAAGCTTGCCCTAAAGATCAACTAATTGATGCTACTGAAGGGCATGAATTATTAAGTTTTTTAGATGCCTATTTAGGATATAATCAGATTAAAATGGATCCTCTAGATGAAGAAGAAACTTCCTTCATCACAGACAGGGGGACTTACTGTTACAAAGTCTTGCCATTCGGTTTAAAGAATGTCGGGGCCACATACCAAAGGCTGGTGACCAAAATGTTACAAGAACATTTAGGATAAACCATGGAAGTTTATACAGATGATATGTTGGTTAAATCACAACAAACAGGAGACAATATTCCACACTTGACTAATACATTTCAGATTCT
Organism: Nicotiana glauca; assembly: GCA_026770625.1. Lineage (NCBI taxonomy): Eukaryota > Viridiplantae > Streptophyta > Magnoliopsida > Solanales > Solanaceae > Nicotiana > Nicotiana glauca. The sequence continues at coordinate 202,323 of MU734581.1, forward strand.
TCGCAAATTTTACATGAAGTTAAATATCGAGAAATGTGCATTTGGTGTCTCATCAAGTAAGTTCTTGGGATTTCTTGTTTCTAACCATGGCACTGAAGTAAATCCTGTGCAAATTAAATGTCACGACCCCAATCCCAGCCGTGATAGCGCCCAACACAAATGCTAGGCAAGCCTGACCAATTATCACTCACAACCCAATTACGCATCCCATTACCAATTATTTAAGATAATTTAGCAGTTAACAAGATAGATAATCCGACAGTAAATAGAAACAACACGGGAACCAGAATAACTGTCAAAACAACTCCCAGTAGATCTGGGGTCACGAGTCTAGAGCCTCTAGATACAACTAAGTAGTGAATCCACAACAATACAGAAGTCTAAAATATGGAAGGATAAAAGGGATAAGGGGAGGAGTCGGGCCTTGCGGACGTCAGGCAGCTACCTCGACAACTCCTGAGAAATCTGGAAAGCAGCAAACAGCTCAACTAAGCTCCCGGAACACCTGAATCTGCACACATGGTGTAGGGAGTAAAGTGAGTACTTCTAACTCAGTGAGTAATAAGCATATATAATGACTGAAGATGAGAATTCACGAAATACCACAACGTAAAGCTATAACTATCAATTTAGCATAATTAACGGTGAAATGGAAACAAAACAATGTCAGGTAGATCAGATAAGTATCAATGCATGAATGCAACGCAATGCACATGACCGCTGCGGCGCGCAGCCCGATCCATTTGGGTACCCGCGCTCACTATGGGGGTTCAGACTCCAGAGGGGCTCCTACAGCCCAAGCGCAATATCATCGTATCATCGCTATGGCATGCAACTCGATCCACACTCAGTCTAGAATATCCATGTGATCTACACGGGCAAAGTCAAGTTAAAATTCTCAGTTCCAGACATTAGGAGATATAATTTAAGTTTTAAAACCTTAGAATTATGACTAAACATTTCAAAACAGTGTTTAACTCAGGACGAAAATCATATAACATGCTAAGTATCATGGAAGCAGTGATAATAATCCCTAAAGGATTCAAATAATCAGCACACAGCCCAAATACGTTCATAAAATCCAAGTAAGATGTTTACCAATCAATCTCTAGTCGAGAACACAGTATGAACATCACTCGGGACTGACTAATCCATAGTCCCCAATCACAACCGACCCCGCACTCCTTATAGAGTACGTGTCTCGCCTCAATATAGTATCACAGTGTGATATACCGGGGTTTCAAACCCTCAAGTCATCATCTACATCTATTACTCACCTCAAACCGGCCACAAGTCTAGTCCGCTATGCCTTTTCCTCTCAAATCAACCTCCTCATGTGCCGAATCTGATCAAAACCACAAGGAATACATTACAATAGACTAATGAAACATAACCCAATCAAAAGAACTCGAAAAACACCAAAAATCACGAAGTTGGCAAAACCCGAGCCCCGGGCCCAATTCTTGAAAAATTTCAAAATTTACATCACCGGATTCCTCATCTCTCCACGAGTCCGTACATATAAAATTTACCAAAATTGGAGTCCATTTGGCCCTCAAAATTCCATTTTTTACATTATAACCTCTCAAGCCCTAACTTACCCCATTTTGGTGAATTTTCACTAATTTCCAGGATAAATCTACCGTAAAATCGAATAATCAGGCCAAGGGACTTACCTCCAATCGATTCTCAGTCAAAACCCTCGAAAATTCTCGCCCAAAGCTCTCCAAGTCGCTCAAAAATGGTGGAAACTACCTCTTGCTCGCAGATGAAATATAACATTGAAAACCCTTCTGACCACAGTGACTTTCGCTTCTGCGGTCCCGCTTCCGCTTATGCGGGACCGCTTATGCGGCCAAAAATCCGCTTATGCGATTCTCACTTAAACACCAATTATTCACCTATGCGACTCAAACTCCACTTCTACGGTTCTCTCAAAACTGCTTCTGCGATAAAATGTCCGCTCCTGCGGACCCACTGAAGCGACCATCTTCTGCTTTTGCGGAATTACTCTAGTCCATGCCTGACAACTTCTGTGACCCCCTTATCCTCTTCTGCTGAACCACTTCTGCGGTCCATTTCCGCAGAAGTGGAAATACCAGATGACAACAACAATAGACCTGGAGCAACTTCAAAAACTCTCATTTAACCACTCGAATTCACCCCGAGGCCCCCGGACCTCAACCAAAAACACCAACACATCCTAACACCTCATTCAAACTTGTTCCAACCCTCAAAACACATCAAACAACGCTAAAACCATTAAATCACATCTGATTCAAGCCTAAGATTCTTAAAAACTTCCGAATTGCACATTCGATCAAAAACCCGACCAAAAAACCTCCGAATGACCTGAAACTTTACACACATATCCAAAATCACCTAACTGAGCTATTACAACTTTTGAAATTCCATTCCGACCCTCGGATCAAAATCTCACCAATCAACCGGAATTCGCCAGAACACTAACTTGGCCAATTCAAGCCTAATTCCACACCGGACCTCCAAAATAACTTTCGATCACACTCCTAAGTCACAAATCATCTCCCGAAGCTAACCGGATCACCAAAATTCACATCCGAGCCCTATAACTCAATAGTCAACATCTGGTTGACTTTTCCAATATAAGCCTTCCTTAAAGAGAGTAAGTGTCTCCTTTCCTATCCAAGCCAATCCAATTCAACTCCAACACAACGAATGTCGATAATGAAACATGAAGAAGCATTAAATGGGGGAAACGGGGCTGTAATACATGAGACAACGAGTCGGGTCATCACATCCTCCCCAACTTAAACAAACGCTCGTCCTCGAGCGAGTCAAGAATCATACCTAAAGTCTCGAATATGTGAGGATATCTGCTCCGCATCTCCTGCTCGGTCTCCCAGGTAGCCTCCTCCATGGGCTGACCTCTCCTCTGCACCTTCACCGAGGCTATATCTCTTGATCTCAATCTCCGAACCTGACGACCCAAAATAGCCAATGGCTCCACATCATAGGTAAAATCATCATCCAACTGAACCGTGCTGAAGTCTAACACATGAGACGGGTCCCCAACATACTTCCGGAGCATAGAAACATGAAATACCGGATGAACCCCCTACAAGCTGGGTGGCAAAGCAAGCATATAGGCCACCTCCCCAATCCTCCTAAGTATCTCAAAGGCCCTATGAGCTGCGGACTCAACTTCCCTTTCTTTCCATATCTCATAACTCCCTTCATAGGCGAAACCTTCAACAAGATCTTCTCGCCCACCATATACGATACATCTCAAACCTTCCAGTCTGTGTAACTCTTCTGATGCGACTGAGCTGTATGAAGTCTCTCCTGGATAACTTTCACCTTATCTAAGGCATCCTAGACCAACTCTGTCCCCAATAGCCTAGCCTCGCCGGGCTCAAACCAACCAACTAGATATCTACAACGTCTTCCATATAAGGCCTCATACGGTGCCATCTGAATGCTAGACTGATAGCTGTTGTTGTAGGCAAACTCAGCCAGTGGTAGGAACTCAGCCCAAGAACCTCCAAAATCAATAACACAGGCACACAATATGTGCTCCAATATTTGAATAGTACGCTCGGACTGCCCGTCCGTCTGAGGATGGAATGTTGTGCTCAACTCTACCTGGGTACCCAACTCTCGCTGAAAAGTCCTCCTAAACTGGGAAGTAAACTGAGTACCCCTATCTGAGATAATAGAAACTGGGACCCCATGCAACCGAACGATCTCCCGGCTGAAAATCTCTGCTGACCGCTCTGAAAAATAGGTAGTACACACCGGAATGAAGTGCGTGGACTTGGTCAGCCGATCCACAATCACCCAAATCGAATCAAACTTCCTCGACGTCCGAGGGAGACCACTGACAAAATCCATAGTAATCCTCTCCCACTTCCACTCGGGAATAACCATGCGCTGAAGTAAACCACCGGGCCTCTTATGCTCATATTTCACCTGCTGACAGTTGAGACACCGAGCTACATGACTCATAATGTCCTTCTTCATTCTCCTCCACCAGTAATGTTGTCTCAAATCCCGATACATCTTCACAGCACCTGGATGTATAAAATATCGTGAGCTGTAGGCCTCCTCCAATATCAACTCCCGAAGCCCATCCATATTGGGCACGCAAATCTAGCCCTGCATCTTCAACACGCCCTCACTATCAATAGTCACATCCCTGGCATCATCATGTTGAACCCTATCCTTAACGACAAGCAAGTGCGGATCCTCATACTGGCGCTCTCTGATGCGGTCATACAAGGAAGACTAAGAAACCACACAAGCCAACACCCGACTAGGCTCCAAAATATCTAGCCTCACCATCCGATTGGCCAAAGCCTGGACATCAACTGCAAAGGGCCTCTCCCCAACTGGAATGTACGCCAAACTACCCATACTCACCGTCTTTCAGCTCAAAGCATCGGCCACTACATTGGCCTTCCCTGGGTGGTACAATATGGTAATATCATAGTCCTTGAGTAACTCAAGCCACATCCGCTGCATCAAATTAAGATCCTTCTATTTGAACAGATGCTGAAGGTTGCGATGATCAGTATATACCTCACAAGATACGCCATATAAGTAGTGCCTCCAAATCTTCAAAGTGTGAACTATAGCAACCAACTCCAAATCATGTACGGGGTAATTCTTCTCATGAGGCTTCAACTGAAGAGAAGCATATGCAATAACTCTACCCTCCTGTATCAACACGCATCCGATCCCAACTCTCAAAGTATCACAATACACGGTGTAAGAACCTGAAGCTGATGGCAACATTAACACTAGAGATGTGCTCAAAGTTGTCTTGATCTTCTGAAAGCTCTCCTCACACTCATCCGACCACAAAAATGGTGCACCCTTCTGCGTCAATTTGGTCAAGGGCCAAGCAATAGATGAAAAACGCTGGACGAACCGGCGATAATATCCTGCCAAACTGAGGAAACTCCGAATCTCCGTGGTCGAGGACGGTCTAGGCCAACTCTGCACCACCTCTATCTTCTTTGGATCAACCTGAATACCATCACTGGACACCACGTGCCCCAGAAAAGCCATAGAACCAAGCCAGAACTCACACTTGGAGAACTTTGTGTAAAGCTTCTCCTCCCTCAACCTCTGTAATACCACTCTCAAATGCTGATCATGCTCCCCCTGGCTACGCGAGTATACCAGGATATCATCAATAAAAACGATAACAAATGAATTTAGATATGGCCGAAATACACTGTTCATCAGATGCATGAACGCGGCTGGGGCATTAGTCATCCTAAAAGACATAACTAGAAACTCATAGTGTCCATATTTCGTCTTGAAAGTCGTCTTCATAATATCAGAATCCCTAATCTTCAGCTGGTGATAGCCTGTACGAAGATCAATCTTAGAGAATACACTTGCCCCCTGGAGCTGATCAAACAAATCATCAATGCGAGTTAGTGGATGCTTGTTCTTCACTGTCACCTTATTCAACTACCTGTAGTCAATGCACATTCTCATTGTCCCATCCTTCTTGTTCACAAATAGGATCGGTGCACCCCACGGTGACATACTAGGACAAATAAACCCCTTATCTAGGAGTTCTTGAAGCTGATCCTTTAGTTCTTTTAACTCTACTGGTTCCATAAGATACGGAGGAATGGAGATGGGCTGAGTGCTCGGCACCAGATCAATACCAAAGTCAATGTCCCTATCCGGCAGCATGCCCGGCAGGTCTACTGGGAACACATGAGGGAAGTCCCTCACAACGGGAACAGAATCAAGACTAGGAGTCTTAGCTCCAACATCTCTCACAAAAGCCAAATACGATAGACAACCTTTCCCAACCTTCCGCTGGGCCTTTAGGAAAGAAATCACCCTGCTAGGAACATAGTCAGTCATACCACGCCACTCAATCCTCGGAACACCCGGAATAGCCAACGTAACTGTCTTGGTATGACAGTCCAGAATAGCATGGTACGGAGATAGTCAATCCATACCCAGAATCACATCAAAATCTACCATTCCCAACAACAACAAGTCAACTCAGGTCTCCAGACCCCAAATAGTCAACAGGCAAGATTGATATACATGATCCACAATAATAGTATCACCCTCCGGGGTAGATACATGCACAGGAAAGATAAGACAACTACGGGTCGTACCCAGATGATGGGAAAAATACGAAGACATATAAGAGTATGTAGATCCGGGATCAAATAAAATAAAAGCATACCTGTGGCAGGCTAAAATAATACATGTGATAACAACATCTGATGTAATGGCATCCCTCCTGTTTGGAAGAGCATAGAATCGAGCCTGACCGCCACCAGATTGGTCTCCCCCTCTAGGGCGGCCCCTAGCTGTCTGGCCCTCACCCCTAATTGACTGGGAGGGTGCTGAAATAGATGGAGTAGAAGAGGCGGGTTGATCCCTCTGCTGAGACCGACCACCGCGAAGCCGAGGACACTGTCTCCTCATGTGACCAAACTCACCGCACTCGTAGCAACTACCTGGTGCTGGAGAAGGGTACTGAGGGGAACCCCTCGCTGCTGAAGAACCCTGGGCTGAAGAAGCAAGAGTAGAGCTCTGCGCTGGAAGGGAACTAAGTGAAGACTAGCCCTGCTGAACTCCCTGATGACCATGGCCTGAAGAAGCCCCACTGTACTCTCGGCGACCTGACTGAGGAGGCCTGAAGGAACAACCTCTACCACACTGGAACTGGCCCTTAGACGGAGCACCACTGAAGCTACCTGAACCTCGAGGCCTCTCGGCCTCCCTCTCCTCACGCTCCCGATGGCGAGTCATCTCAATCTCTCGCACCATGTCGACTACCTCCTCAAACAAAGCACTCATAACCCTCTCTGGTCATCAAAATGCGTCGTGGATAGTTTAGGCTATCCACGAACCTCCTAATCCTCTCTCTATCAGCCGGGATCATCCATGTAGCATGCCAAGCTAACTGTGTAAACCTCAACTCGTACTGGGTCACAGTCATATCTCCTTGAATCAACCACTCAAACTGATGACACAGTTCCTCCATGCGAGACTGCGATACATACTTCTCCAAAAAGAGAGTGGAGAACTGCTGCCAAGTAAGGAGCACTGCTCCAACAGGCCTACGACTCTCAAACTCCTCCCACCATGTAAATGCAAGCCTTGAGAACTAGAAGGTAGTAAAATCCACTCCACTCGACTCCAAAATCCCTGCAGTGCAAAGCATACACTGACACTTGTCTAGAAATCCCTGGGCATCGTCGCCCTCAGTACCACTGAACGTTGGAAGCTGGAGTCTACCGAACCTCTCTAGTCGACACTGCTCGTCGTCTGGCATAGCTGGAACCACATAATCTGGAGCTGGTGCGACTGGCACAACTGGAGCAACCGGTGCAACTGGGTGAGCTGGAACCGCTCCCGATGTCTGCAATCCCTGAACAACCTGCTCAGATGTGCGAGCAGCGGGGGTCTGATGACCACCCCCAGTCTGTGAGGTAGTTGCTGCAATAGTGGTTGAGACTGCCTGAGCTAGACCAGTGCAGATGGATAGTATCTGAGCCAAGGCCTCCTGGAGACCAGGAATCACAATAGGCATTGTCGGTGCCTGAACAGGCGCTGCTGGAGCATCTACAGCTGGAGGCCGATCCTGAACCGGGGTAGCTGGTGGATCTGCAGGTGCTGCCCTCGCTGGTCTGCCTTGACCACGACCACGACCACGACCATGGCCTCTAGCGGGTGGTAATGGTGGTCGTCCGTCACTTCCGGTAGCACTGGTTCTCGCCATCTGCGAGAGAATAGAATACAGAAGTTTAGTTCTCAGATCAACAAAGTCGCACGACAAGAATTTCAAGAATATGAAGTGTTTCCTAAAGGTTCTGCAGCCTCTCGAGGATAAATACAGACGTCTTTGTACCGATCCGCGAGACTCTACTAAACCGGATAATAACTCGTGGGGCCTAGTAACCTAGGCTCTAACACCAACTTGTCACGACCCCAATCCCGGCCGTGATGGCGCCCAACACAAATGCTAGGAAAGCCTGACCAATTATCACTCACAAGCCAATTACGCATCTCATTACCAATTGTTTAAGATAATTTAGCAGTTAACAAGATAGATAATCCGAAAGTAAATAGAAACAACACAGGAACCAGAATAACTGTCAAAACAACTCCCAGTAGATCTGGAGTCACGAGTCTAGAGCCTCTAGATACAACTGAGTAATGAATCCACAACAATACAGAAGTCTAAAATATGGAAGGATAAAAGGGATAAGGGGTGGAGTAGGGTCCTGCGGACGTCAGGCATCTACCTCGACAACTTCTGAGAAATCTGGGAAGCAGCAAACGGCTCAACTAAGCTCCCAAAACACCTGAATCTACACACATGGTGCAAGGAGTAAAGTGAGTACTTCCAACTCAGTGAGTAATAAGCATATATAATGACTGAAGATGAGAATTCACGAAATACCACAATGTAAAGTTATAACTATCAATTTAGCATATTCAACAGGGAAATGGCAACAAAGAAATTTCAGGTAGATCAGATAAGTATCAATGCATGAATGCAACGCAATGCACATGACCGCTGCGGCGCGCAACCCGATCCATTTGGGTACCCGCGCTCACTGTGGGGGATCAGACACCGGAAGGGCTCCTACAGCCCAAGCGAAATATCATCGCTGTGGCATGCAACTCGATCCACACTCAGTCTAGAATATGCATGTGAACCACACGGGCAAAGTCAAGTTAAAATTCCCATTTCCAGACATTAGGAGATATAGTTAAAGTTTTAAAACCATAGAATTATGACTAAACATTTTGAAACAGTGTTTAACTCAGGATTGAAATCATATAACATGCTAAGTATCATGGAAGCAGTGATAATAATCCCTAAAGGGTTCAAATAATTGTCACACAGCCCAAATACATTCATAAAATCCAAGTAGGATGTTTACCAATCAATCTCTAGTCGAGAACACAGTATGAACATCACTCAGAAGGGACTAAGCCATAGTGCCCAATCACAACCGACCTCGCACTCCTCATAGAGTACGTGCCTCGCTTCAATATAGCATCACAATATGATATACCAGGGTTTCAAACCCTCAGGTCATCATTTACATCTACTACTTACCTCAAACCGGCCACAAGACTAGTCCGCTATGCCTTTTTCTCTTGAATCAACCTCCTCGCGCGCCGAATGTGATCAAAACCACAAGGAATACATTACAATAGACTAATGAAACATAACCCAATCGAAAGAAATCGAAAAACACCAAATATCACGAAGTTGGAAAAACCCGAGCTCCGGGCCCACTTCTCAAAAAATTTCAAAATTTACATCACCGGATTCCTCGTCTCGTCTCTCCACGAGTCCGTACATATAAAATTTACCAAAATCGGAGTCCATTTGGCCCTCCAAATTTCATTTTTACATTATAACCTCTCAAGCCCTAACTTACCCAATTTTGGTGAATTTCCACTAATTTCCATGATAAATCTACCATAAACTCGAATAATTAGGCCAAGGGACTTACCTCCGATCGATTCTCAGTCAAAACCCTCGAAAATTCTCGCCCAAAGCTCTCCAAGTCGCTCAAAAATGGTGGAAACTACCTCTTGCTCGCGGATGAAATATAACATTTAAAACCCTTCTGACCATAATGACCTTTGCTTCTGCGGTCCTGCTTCTGGTTATGCGGGACCGCTTCTACGGCCAAAAATCCGCTTATGCGATTCTCACTTAAACACCAAATCTTCGCATATGCGACTCAAACTCCGCTTCTGCGGTTCTCTCAAAACTGCTTTTGCGGTAAAATGTCTGCTCCTGCGGACCCGGTGAAGCGACCATCTTCCGCTTATGCAGAATTACTCTAGCCCACGCCTCACCGCTTCTGCGACCCCCTTATCCACTTTTTCGGAACTGCTTCTGCGGTCCATTTCCGCAGAAGCGGAAATACCAGATGAAAGCAACAACAGACCTGAAGCAACTTAAAAAACTCTCATTTTACCACTCGAATTCACCCCAAGGCCCCCGGGACCTCAACCCAAAACACCAACACATCCTAACACCTCATTCAAACTTGTTCCAACCCTCAAAACACATCAAACAATGCTAAAACCATTAAATCACATCGTATTCAAGCCTAAGTTTCTTAAAAACTTCCGAATTGCACATTTGATCAAAAATCACCTAGCGGAGCTATTGCAACTTTTGAAATTCCATTCCAACCCTCGTATAAAAATCTCAAATATTAACCGGAATTCGCCAAAATACTAACTTTGCCAATTCAAGCCTAATTCTACATCGAACCTCCAAAATAACTTCCGATCAAACTCCTAAGTCACAAATCATCTCCCGAAGCTAATCGAATCACAAGAATTCACATCCGAGCCCTCTAACTCAATAATCAACATCCTGTTGACTTTTCCAATATAAGCCTTCCTTAAAGAGACTAAGTGTCTCCTTTCCTATCCAACCCAATCCAATTTAACTCCAACACAACCAATGTCGATAATGAAACATGAAGAAGCATTAAATGGGGGAAACAGGGCTGTAATACATGAGACGACGAGTCGTGTCGTCACATTAAAGCTATTAAAGAAATTTCAGATATACTCACAAGCAAAAAAGAAATACAAAGGCTGACAGGAAGAATAACAGCCTTGGGCGGGTTTATTTCCAAGCCATCAGAAAAGTGCTTTAAATTCTTTTCAGCTTTAAAAAAGCAAAACCAATTTAAATAGTCTGATGTCAACAAGCGCTTAAAAATTTAAATGCATACCTGTCAAGTCCACCATTTCTTGTCAAACCAAAAGATAATGAACTTTTCAAACTTGCTGTCACGACCCTAGTTCACCCTCCGTGAATCGTCGTGACGGCACCTAGTCTCTACGACTAGGTAAGCCTAACAAGTTCGGAACACAATCAAAACTTGCGGAAATATAAATTTAAAGTCAAGAATAACCAAAAGAAAACAAAATATAGAATGTCGCTCGGCATATACGGCACAACATCTCAAAATCCTACAACACTATCCCAAAACCCGAAAACTCACGGGAACACAAACAGAAAGAAATACAGTAAGGTGCTCTAACTCCAGAATATCTACATCAACAGTAAGATAGAAAAGCTAGCGCTACAGGATAGAGTAAAGATAGAGACTCCTTGGTCTGCGGATGTGGCAGATGTACCTTGAAATCTCCGAAAGATCTCCCTGCCTCAAGGGTGATAAGCTTGGGTAGAGGTACCTGGATCTGCACAAGGAAACATGCACAGGAAGGGTATGAGTACACCACAGGGGTACTCAGTAAGTTCCAAGCCTAACCTCGGTCGGGTAGTGACGAGGAAGGTCAGGGCCCTACTAAGATAAATAATAATAAAAAATGACAGGTCAAGATAAATAGTATAATTAATAATCTACCGTAAGAGTCTATACAGGATGATAAAAATATAATAATGGAAACAGAAATAAAGGCAAAACACAAGGAAAACACTGCTTACAACATGGATGATAGCCGGGGATCTCTTGGTATCCCGAGGATCTCTTGGTATCCTCAAGATGTACACTAGGGATCTCTTGGTATCCCGAGGATCTCTTGATATCCTCAATATATGCCAGAGATCTCTTGGTATCCTGAGGATCTCTCGGTATCCTCAACACACGTGCCAATGATCTCTTGGTATCTCGCACCTCAGTTCAGATCATAAATATGTGTAGGGGATCTCTCGAGATGTCGTCCCGTAGTCCCAATATAAAACACACGGTAGCAGCTCAAGAATATTAACATAAATGCTAAGTCTGCAACAAGTAAACAGTTACTTCTAACCTAACATGCTTCACGTAAGGCAATTAAGGCAGTTTAAGTGAATAGACAATTAAGTCAACTAAACATGCTTTTCTAAACTAACACAAGCTAAGTTTGCAAGTAGAATAAAAATAGGTAAGAAAGGAACTCAGTGCGAATACTTAAAGTAACCTGAATTTTTTAACAATAAGCTCAAATACACGCTAGTCACATCACGTACAAGGCATTTCAATTATCAAATATCATATCCTAAGGGGAAGGTCCCCCACTCAAGGTTAGACAAGCCACTTACCTCGAGAAAGCTCAAACTCAATCCAAAACTACTCTTTTGTCATGAGTATCCGAATCCAAATGGCCCAAATCTATTTAAATTCAATTGCATATTGTAAATAACACTTCAAGTACTGATTCTATAATTAAACTCTAAATTCATACACGAAATTATATAAAATGATCAAAATGCCCCTCAGGCTCACGTCTCGAAATCAGTTGAAATTTACATATTCAGAAACCTTGTATTCTCACGAGTCTATACATAACAAGAACACTGATATTGGAGTCCAAATGACCCCTCAAATCCTCATTTAAAGGCCTCTTAAACTCTGTCACACCTCCTTTTTACACACCACCACGAAGGGTGTATAAGGGGGTTTTTTCAATTAAAGTGACAATCGAAATGAGATTATTTATTTATTAAATTCTGAGTCGCCACTTGGGATAATTTATTTGGTGTCCCAAGTCACCGGTTTATTTTAAATCCTAAATCGAAGAAAATTCGACTTTCCTTTCGAAGTTTGCGAACCATAAATTCTGAATTAGGAATTCTGTTAACTCGAGGGAAGGTGTTAGGCACCCCCGGATTCCATGGTTCTAACACGATCGCTTAAACTATTATAATTGGCCTATTATCTGATTTAAATACATGTTTTAGCCTATGGTACAATTTTTAATTATTAACTGCTTTTAATTAATTTTAGGAAGATTCAAACACTCGAAACGAGAACTTCTTTTCACAATAGCTGCATATAACAACTGAATATCGATAGGAAACCTTTTATTAGTTAAAGTCTCATTCCAATACTTCTACATACTGCCAATGATAAAGGAAACATGCAATAAATCATAACCATTTCTCAGGTCAGCCATTCACGAAGTCACTTCCCTTTTTGGCTAATACCACAGCAGATTTCCGAGCCAATCCTTGCTATTATCCTTCCAACAAGCTAAAATCAAATCCGATCATATTCATTAATGACCCCAACGATCACCTCAAATCCAACACACCACCCCGGTGACATGACACATGAATACCGGCCCAAGCCACAACTTTTATAATTCACGCACCGATAAGAAACAGTCCGAACATACTCAATTCATGAAAATGACTCAAATGAAAGAGCTGTACTTCAAGCTCTCCAGTACCACCACAACACAAGACGGAGAACCCGTCTCCTATCATAGCGATAGAACACATGAATCTAACTCGCAATATCATATATCAGCATAACTTTGCCCCAATGCGTGACCTCATCCAGTACAAACCGCTTAGGCAATAGGCCACCCCATACACAATCAAAAGTCTCATATGATGCCACAAAGTGCCGATAGGCTACCGATTAAAACGTGATACAAAAAGGAAGACGAACTCTGGAAGGAACTGCCTAACTCACACACTAATACGTGCTCTCCATTGAAAATAAAAAACAAGGCATACAAAAATAGCATATAGAAAACTATGCTCAATTTCACACTGTTGCGGCGCGCAACCCGATCCAAATAACACACTCATGGCGACGTGCCACCCGATCCACACATAACACTCACCTAAAGAGGTGTACATCGAGCTAGATTGCTCATTAATATAAAATACCGAATTTCGGCCACAAGCATGCTAAGTGCATAACACCATCCCCGAGGGGACATTTCGCGCTATAATCTACCAAAACTCAAGCTCAACAGAGGTGTGATATACAATTTGAATCTCGAGAGCCATTTTGCTCATAAAAATCATTTCTACGCTAATCCTCAACACATAAACATTTCTCAAACCATCTCACAATTTACACGGCGCAATGTATCACTGCATAAAATATCTGACAACGAAATAACACCCTGTTTCCTCCTCCATAAGGAGCGCATCACTGAAATGAACTCGTTTGGCCTGACATGGAGCCCATATTCACATTTGAATCCATCCACCAACCTCAAGCCAATTCTGATCGCACTGAACTAGATTAATTACCTATCAAAGGTCCCTAACCACTCATCTTTCACTCGTAACACATAAGAACATCCATCATAATCTGAGAAATCATCCGTACTCCAAAACACAATAGACTAAGTGCCCTTCGGCCATATTTTCTTAATTCAACGATATTATCACAACCTTCATACTTGGTTTAAGTCTTCAGTCAATCAAGTGACTAACTACCATACTTACACAATCTTCTTGCGGGACACCCTCCCACAACCTACCATTATGAATAACTGGGTCATACCTCTAAACCACCGGTCGCACTAACACTGAAAAGCGATCAAGAATCATTAACCAGGGTGCAAAGCCTTTTCACAAAACACCATTTTCAGGTGATGCTGAAGAAAATACTGATTTACCTTAAACGTCGAGACTTCTTCCACTCGTTTCACCCAACATGCCAACATACGATAGAACACGCTATTCATCACAGCTTCGGAACCATTATTAGATTAACACTTCATCATATAAAACTTTCCACTTAACTCACTTCAGGAGAACTATAGCAGCACATAGGTGAATTCTCATAACCGTAGAATATGCAAATCTCTAAGTAGTGGTCCACCCCACCATGACCTTTGCGAGATCCGCCTACATGTAACAGGCCCATAACAATGGAATACTCTTGAATAACATCAATTACGATGGACGACAGGCCTCACTTGTACCGCCAAAAATCACATGCATAACTTGATCATGCTAAAGTAATTGATCTCTACCACCAATATGCTAACAGATATATGGCTAACCAATCCATCTTCTTTTGACTTACCCTGATTGCCCTAGGAATAATAGTAACTGCATTTAACATATAACACCACCTATCCCCACTCATCCTGAGTGGCTTTGAATCATGAGACCATGCTATCTCACATCCCACGAACCATTTCGTACCTTCCAAATGCTACATCGCAAGTCAAAACATCATAGAACATTGTACGAATTCCAAACCATTACCTTAACCTTCCTAATAGTGCTATATAGAATCCCATAATTGATATAGAAAAATTACACATCTTGACCTCTCCCAATGGAGACTCAGTTTCTAATCTCATATACAAATTCAAGATACTCAAATGACCCCTGTAGAATCTTGAACACATTAGAACCATCCTCGAAAGTCATTCACTCTTATTCAAACTGCAAATTACCTAACTTAACGGATAGAACCACTCGTGCTTCATTGGCACTCCAACACCGCAAAAATGAGGTCCTCATCCCAATATAACCAAGCAAGTTCCTGCTCTATGCACCGAGCACTCTTTACCAACAATAACTCTAGACATTTCGTGATTCTCTTAACCTATGAAGAATAATATAACCTTTGCCAATATTTTCCTTTTTTAGCTAATTCACTAGCACACCTCAAACTAGAACCAACATAGCACCTAACCATACAATCAACTGCTCACAACCGACTCCCCCACTTGGATCGAAGCCATAGATCAAGATACACTCTATAACTCATAAGACTTTTAGTCTGTTAATGCCATAATACCATAGTGAGATTAAACTCCAATCATATATAAGTTTGTGAAAACATAGATCGATTAGAATTTAACTCTTCTTTAATTCTCACCTTCACCTTCGCAACAGATACACCCACTCCCTAAGAGACCAAATTATATTTAAACACATGTATTTCACTTGTGATTGACAACTTCTAACAAACAATATAGGGTTCACACCACTTCAGAACACTCCGCAGGAGATAACCCACCCGTTTCGCCTCAATATAACATTTTTGTATACCTTCCACTGTCATACGCCTTACACAGTCACTTAGTGTTCCTGAGCCTGAACTCATACCGCAATATGCAACTTACTTTACTCCAAACTAGAAGTCTTGAAAAGATTCATCACACGCCCATAACTCAGGGCTACACATCCAATCACAATGGAGATCATACACTTAATTGTTCATCTATCATCCAGCAGACCTTCCTCATCACTTCCAAGTAACTTAGATACATATCGCAGTACTAATATACTCATCACATAGCGTATCCAACTGTCACTTCCACTACTAGGGACAATACCGAACATATAGGTTCAAAACACTTGTTCACACAGTCAGCACCTTGGTGCTCAAGCCATTGGCAAAGATACGGCCTCAAGTCCTCCAGACTGGCCCAACACCAAACTCACAGAGATCACATCTCAACCCCTGATCGGGGAATCACAAGCCATCAAGGCATATATAATTCTTAGCTCTCATACGCGCATGTGAACGCGTGGAACGAAATTTCAAGACATACGTTTCAAGCTGAATCAAGGACCACGATAAGAATTCCAAGAATATGAAGTTTTACTAAAGGTTCTGCAGCCTCTCGAGGATAAATACAGACATCTCCGTACTGATCCGTGAACTCAACTCAACCTGCTCATGACTCGTGAGACCTAGTAACCTAGGTCTGATGTCATAACCTAGACCCCACACCGGTTGTGATGGTGCCTCTCGTGAAGAAGAGTTAACATTAATAAGCAGCTTTAATATATTTTAAATAGCCACAGTCTATCAAAAGATCTCTTTAATAAGTGCAGAATAAAACCCAAACAAAGCCCAAACCGGGGTGTCACAAGTCACGAGCATCTATTAGAGTATAACTATAATTGCAAGACCTAAAATATACAAGGCCAAAATAATGAACAACAGAAAGAAAAGCGGTATTACGAACACAGACAGTCACTTCGCTACTCTTATAGCTCGGCCTCTGATCAGCCAGAACCCGCTACCGGGTGAACAAATACCTGCATTTGCACGCTAGGTGCAGGGAGTAAAGTGAGTACTCCAACTCAGTGAGTAATAAGGTTAAATAACAACTGATTAGTAAGAAATCATATAAAGCAAACCATCGTCCTATATAGGAGCAGTCAAAAGCCCTTTGAGAGAAAAGCAGTGAAGTTGTAAAACCTTTAGAAATATCTTAGCTCAGTTTAAAACCTCTTTTGAAAATGACTTTTTCAACAGTTATGCAAATGAATGCAAAACAAATAGTGCAGATAAGCACAGAAGTCCGCCTCTTAGGCACCACACTCGGTTATCAGATAATACTAGAACAACAGGTGAATATTGCAAGAAGAAGCTCAAACATCATATAATGGCAGACAAATGAAATAAGGTAAACACATCAAATAGTACCGGTACTGCGGTGGCGTACAGCCCGCTCCACATATCGCTGTGGCGTGCATCCCGATCTGTTTATCGTTGATGGTGCTCACTAGGGGTGCGCAGACTCCGGGAGGGGCCCCTTACGGCCCAAGCGCAATATCAAGCCATCTCATGGCATCAATCTAGGCCCTTGACCTCATATCAATATCAGTATAACACTGTTGTGGCGTGCAGCCCGATCCATAAGTATCCTCACAATACAGGCCCTCGACCTTACTCAGTCTGAAAAATCACATAAGCCACTCGGGCTATAATAAAACCTGATGCTCAGCCCAAAAATATTTTTAGTAATATCATTTCGAGTGTTTACGGTATAATAACTTGGCTGAGTTTTAAAACTGTGGAAAATACATGACTGATTTAAAATATATAATAAAAACAGTGAGGAATTATCGATAACAATCCCCGAAGGGTTCAAATAGCTGGCACGAAGCCCAGATATGGCAATCAGCCCACATTATGATGATAACAAGTAATTTCAGTCAAATATGTAGTAAATTCATTAATCGGGATGGACCAAGTCACAATCTTTAATGGTGCTCTACCCCACACTTGCTATCCGGCATGCAAGTCACCTCAATACAGCACTATGATCTGAAAATCCAGGGTTTCAAACCCTCAGGATGTCATTTACAATCATTACTCACCTCGAACCGGCGAATTCTCTAGCTCGCAATGCCTTTCCCCTCAAACCGGTCTCCACACACGTCGAATCTATCCAAAATCAGAGTGAATACATCATAATATGCCAATGGGACAATACCCAATCGAAAACAATCGAAAAATAACAAAAATCTCGAAATTAGCAAAACCCGAGCCCCGGGCCCACTTCTCAAAAAATGAGAAAATTAACATCTTCGGATTCCTCATCTCGCCACGAGTCTACACATACTAAAAGCTCCTAAATGCGAGCCCAAATGGCCCTTCAAATCCTACTTTGAAATACCAAATATCCAAGCCCTAGCTTTACCCCCTTTTGATGCATTTCCACAAATTTCTATGTTAATTCTACCATCAAATCAAGTATTTAGGTCATAGAACTCACCTCCAATCACACCTAGTCGAAATCCCCTTCAATTGCTCCCAAGTAGCTCCCAAAATGCTCAAAAATGGGGTTGGGTTCGCGGATGAAATGATATTTTAAACCCTTCTGCCTAGTCCTCATTTCCGCTTCTGTGATACCTTTACCGCTTCTGTAGTCACCGCTTCTGCGGTACTTCTCACGCTTCTGCGGAATTACACTGCTGCGCTCAGGTCCGTTTCTGCGGTCCATATCTGCTTCTGCGGATGCCGCATGTGCGGACCACCATATGCTTCTGCGGAAGTCCTCCCATGAAAAAGAATTCGCAACTACGACTCCCTCACTACATTTGTAGAGTCGCTTCTGTGGCCCTTTTTCCACAGATGTGGAAACACCAGATATCAGCAAACCAGCTATCTCAAAATCCAAAATCCATCCCGATGGCCATCCGAAATCACCCCGAGGCCCCCGGGACCTCAACCAAAATTGCCAAACCATCCTAAAACATTATTCAAACTTGTTCCAATCACCAAAACACCACAAACAACACCAACAGCATCAAATCACTTCGGATTCAAGCTTAAGTTTCTTCTAAAACTTCTGAATTATGCATTTGATAAAACACCTCCGAATGACCTGAAATTTTGCGTACACGTCCCAAATCACCTAAAAAGCTACAGCAACTCTCGGAATTCAATTTCGACCCTTGGATCAAAATCTCACCTATCAACCGAAATTCACCAAAATACTAACTTCGCCAATTCAAGCCTAATTCTACAGCGGACCTCTAAAATCAATTTCGATCACACTCCTAACTCACAAATCATCCCCCGAAGCTAACCAAACCACCAAAAATCACATCTGAGCCCTCTAACTCATAAGTCAACATCCGGATGACTTTTCCAATACAAACATTCCTTAAAGAGACTAAGTGTCTCATTTCTTTATAAAACCAAACCAAATCGACTCATTCACCCAAGACACTTATAATGGAAACATGAGGAAGTAGAAAATGGAAAAAAAAGAGCAGTAACTCACGTGACGATGGGCCGAGTCATCACATTAACCTATGTGGAAACCTAGGAAGTTATTATTATCCACAGGTATGGTACTTCTCCAAAGTCTTAGAAGAAAGGGTACAAAAAGTGACGATAGTCACTTTCAGAAAGGAAAACAACAAGGAATTCTTGCTAAATTGAAAAGGTTAGAAGCTTTCTTCATTTAAGCCAACAAACATATTCATGGTTTTTGAAACAAAGATCTTTTAAGCATAATATTTCGTTCAAAATAAATTTCATTCCAAGTAATTACATTTCTTAGTTTGAAAGATTAGGAGCTAAGGAAAAATTTTAAGTGTCTTCTTTCCAAGCAATTTCATCCAAATTCAAAAGCAGAATCTTTGCTTTGATCAAATAGTTCCGGGAACAGGTATATTAAGGATACGCTTTTCCTTGATTCTAGCATGATCGTCTCATTACGCAAGTTTGATAACGAGCCATAAAGAAAAAATTATATCTCAGAATTTAGGTGTATTTTGCTAGTCTCGCAAGTTACGTATATTTTTCGAGTTTTGTAAGTTACGTATATTTTTCGAGTTTTGTAAGTTACAATATTCTTCTTATTAGGACTTCATATCGTACGTTCCCGCAATAGTTGAAAGAAGTGTTGTAAGATTTGCTTGATAAAGGCTTCACTACACCTAGTGCCTCACCCTGGGGTGTGACCGTGTTGTTTTTGAAGTAGAAAGATGGATCGATGAGGATGTGCTTAGATTATCGGCAGTGGAACAAAGTCACCATCAAGAACAAGTATCCATTGCCGGGGATTGATGACTTATTATACCAATTTCAGGGTGCCAAGGTTTTTTTGAAGATTGATTTGAGGCTTGGCTACCATCAGCTGAGGATTAGGGCATCCGATGTCCCTAAGATAGCTTTTCGGACTCGATGTCGCATTATGACTTTCTACTGATGTCATTTGGGCTAAGAAATGCCCCATCAGCATTTATGAATTTTATGAACCGGATGTTCAAGCCCTATATAGATTCTTTTGTGATTGTTTTTATTGATGATTTCTTGATCTACTCTCACAGTCGAGAGGAGCATGAGCAGCATCTTTGGATCATTCTTCTGTCTTTGAGAGTCAGCTAGTTATATGCTATATTTTTAAAATGCGAGTTTGGCTTGAGTTCAGTTGCTTTCTTGGGTCACGTTGTATCAGCAGGGGGTATTCAGGTGGATTTTAAAAAGAATAAGGTATTCAAGGATTGGCCTAGACCCACATCAGCTATAAAGATCTAGAGTTTCTTGAGAATGGCGGGTTATTACCGTCTGTTTGTGGAACGGTTCTTATCTATAGCAGCCCCGATGACCGGGTTGACCCAGAAAGGTGCCCTGTTGAGATGGTCGGATGAGTGTGAGGTGAGCTTTTCGAAGCTCAAGATTGCTTTGACTAAGACACTAGTGTTGGTATTACTCACAGGTTCAGGGCCTTATACAGTATATTCTAACGCATCTCATATTGAACTCGGTGCATTATTGATGCTGGGTGGTAAGGTAATTGTATATGTTTAACGGCAGCTGAAGGTTCATGAGAAGAACTACAGTGTTCGTGACTTAGAGTTGGTAGCTAGTGTTCATTCTCTGAAGATTTGGAGGCACTATGTATATAGTAGAAATTGACAGCTTGATTTTACGATCATCAAGGCATCTCGAGGGTTTTTAGTGATCGACTTCGAGGTTTCTCAGTTATTGACTTTGGGGTAGTGCAAGTAACGACGGCCTCGAGGCAATGTAAATTAATGGTCTCGGTGGATCAGGGTAAAGTTCACAAGGCGCGTAAATAGAGCTGACAAGGCCTAGTGGACTAGTCCAAAAACCAAATCAAGACATTAAATGGTTGAACCAACCCAATATCTTTGTAATTAATGCATTTGTACTATGTTGGGATTCCCCCTCATATATAAGGAGGATCTTTGTCATCTTGTAAGCATCTGATATTCAATACTAAGAAGTACAAGAACATTATCTCTACTCCCCAATATATTCTTTTGATCTCATTACTCATATTTATTGCTTACATTCATTGTGTTCTATTTATTGTTTAGCGTTTATTTCTTATCATTAATCATAAAGATCCATCACCGTAGCTCTCATAACTGTTAGTCTTTTCTCGATTGCTCTAAGTCGGTCACCCGACTCGACCCCGAGGCCTTCTAAACGACTGCTCGAGGCCCCGATGTCCAACTATTTGGTTTGATTATCATACCATCTCCAAGCTATAATATTTATTTCTAACCTTCAACTTAGCATCTAATTCTTAACAACTAGCATAAAAATAGATCACGTATTTTTAGAACCTCATAATCAAATTAAATTACTATTACCATTTTCATGGTAAACAGTTTAGCGCCCACGGTGTGGATAAAAATAATAGTGATTATTTTCTTGTTGGTTTTACTACGTAATGCAAGTTATATTTCATGTTTTTTCTTGTCCAAGATCTTCGATTTCACGTCAGAATATCTAACTCGGTAAATGGCGGTGAACACAACAATCTTGAGAACCATGGAGAGAATGGTGTGGATGTTCCAGGTAATGGTGTACCACCACGAAACCATAAGAATGCACCAGAACCAATTCCCATGGATGCAGTCTCGCTCGATGCCCAGTGTGTTGATATAAGCTCCCACACTAACAAGAGCGTACATCAAGGAGAGCAACAAGAAGTCCAAAAACCCCAGCTCGGGAGGAATATGAGGTTAGCCTTCACGTTATTTTTGAGATGTTGCAGGCACAATAGCTAGCAATCGCTCACCTGCAGAGTCACCAAAAAACCCCAAATATAGTGGCCCCGGGAACAGCCCCTCGGACCACAGGTACCAGAAAGATCAAGCAACAATGGGTCGGCAACCTACCCCATCCTCATAAAGATGCTCGAGGACCTGACATAGAGGATCTGGTCGGGCGAGAAAAAGAAAGAAGCCAACGATAAGAAGGTAGAGACCTACAATTCTAGGGTCGACCAAATTTCGAGCGCACCTCTGATCCTGAAGGGTTTGGATTCGAAGAAGTTTGTACAAAAGCCATTCCAGCAAGAAGCTGATCGAAAACACATCCCAAAGAAGTTCAGAATGCCCGATATTCCGAAGTATAACGGAACCTCAGACCCCAATAAGCACGTCACTTCTTACACTTGTGCGATGAAAGGCAATGACTCGAGGGATAATAAGATCGAATCTGTCCTGCTAAATAAGTTCAGGAAAACACTCTCGAAAGGTGCCATGATGTGGTATTCAAACCTAGCTCCTAACTCTATAGAATCATTTTCCATGCTAGCATATTCTTTCAT
Organism: Nicotiana glauca; assembly: GCA_026770625.1. Lineage (NCBI taxonomy): Eukaryota > Viridiplantae > Streptophyta > Magnoliopsida > Solanales > Solanaceae > Nicotiana > Nicotiana glauca. The sequence goes on from MU734581.1 coordinate 224,895, forward strand.
AAAGGCACATGCTGGGGCTATCATGGTGGCCACAAGGAAATCCAACGTCTTCAAAATAAAGCAAAAGGAGAACGAGATGATGTGAGAGTTCGTACCTCTCTTTCAAATGGAACGAATGGAACTACCACTAGACTCTGACAACTGGGCGGCACAGGCCTTCTCTCAAGGATTGAACGAGCGAAGCTGGGTAGCTTCGCAGCAGCTGAAGCAGAACCTAGTTGAGTATTTCGTCGTGACCTGGTAGGACGTCCACAATTGATACCAGTCAAATATCAAGAAGACGACCAACTAGGAGCCCCCTCAGGCTCAGTATATCCCAACATACTTCTGGCAAAAGAGCTAAAGCCAAACAAGTAAAGATACCAACCATACACTGAAGATAAAAGAAATGCCCCGAGGTGAAACATACCCCACAATGATTGAATGATAGACCGAGGCCAGAATCCTTGGGGTATTGTCAGTAAAGTTGGGTTTGATAGGTATATAGGGTCGATGAAGGAACCTTGTTTGTCAGAATACAACTTCAATGTCGACGTATCAGACATCGTGTTCGCCATCAGTAAAATCAGAGACACCAAGAGGCCAAGGCCTGTACAATCAGATCCTTCACAAAGGAACCATAACTTAGTATGTGAATTTCACAACACGCGTAGGCATAGGACCGAAGATTGCCGACAACTCTGGGAAGAAGTAGCCCGATTACTCAGCAAAGGTCACCTCCCAAAATTCTACAACAACCGAGCCAAAAATGAGTTTCGGGAAAGAGAGGAAACCAAAAAGAACGAAGCAGATCAGCCACAACATGTCACCCATATGATCTTTTGAGGTGTCGGTACCCTACAAGAATCCACGGCCTTTAAATCCCCAAACTCTCTCAAGGTTCTCCGGAACCCTAGCCTCCACCTACCTTGTTCCGCCGTGTTTTCATTGGAGTCCATGGCTTCTCAGGCCATGGGCAACCTATACTTACCTCCTATGGCTCCTGCATGCCTGTTGTTCGAAGGTTCAAGGCCAGACCTCGAGGGTCTTCACTCAGACCTTCACCGATTCTGGCTATCTCTGGCCTTGCTCTGGTGGCTCTTGGTCTTTTGAGCCTGATTATGACATTGTCCAACATAGATCGAATATTTTTGAAGCCTTTATCATCTATAAGGTTCATCTGAAACCCTAACTATCATCGTTCTCTCCGATTATTTTTAGATATGTTACATGTTTGCACTATTGCTTAAGTTTTTCAAATGTTTTCTCCGATTTTCTTTCAAAAGTTTTCGATTAGGGTTTCTGGAAGGTTCTTAAAATATTTCTGCCTCTTCTTCTTCTCCTTTTCTTAGTGTGAATCGATCCCTGCTATGTTCTTATTTTTCTCTTTTCTGAATCGCATATTTTCTTCGTGTGTTCTTATATTTGTTGTATTATGAAGTTTTTTGTTGTGCTCCGTTCTGTCTTCTACTAGTTTCAATATCATGCTCTCACATGCCTATTTTTATGTGTTTCTTTACTGTGTTTTCGTACTGAGTTTTAGTCCTTTGTTAGCCTTTACCGGACATTGCCTAGATTCTTTCTAGATGTGTTTCATTGACTGTTTCTTTAAGTTTACACTACCTGAACTCATTTAAATTCCAAGATTTTCTTGAACCTTGCTTCTTGTACTATTTTCTATGTTCTGTTTGCCTTGAACTTGCTATTGTGCTTGTATCTTCTACTAGTTTCAGTATCATGCTCTCACATGCCTATTTTTATGTGTTTCTTTACTGTGTTTTCGTACTGAGTTTTAGTCCTTTGTTAGCCTTTACCGGACATTGCCTAGATTCTTTCTAGATGTGTTTCATTGATTGTTTCTTTAAGTTTACACTACCTGAACTCATTTAAATTCCAAGATTTTCTTGAACCTTGCTTCTTGTACTATTTTCTATGTTCTATTTGCCTTGAACTTGCTATTGTGCTTGTATGCTTCTCATGAGACTCTGAAAGAGGTCTCTAAGTTTGTTTCACTAGCTTGCCTTCTCATCTCTGTATCGAATTTGAGTGTAAAAAAATCCTAGGATTTGGGGATTTCTTTGGCAAATTTGGTTTTATGTTTGGACAAGGGTTCTACTTTGAATCCTTGAACTCTCAGACTCACTCCGAGTTTAAGAATTGAATTTGAACTTTTTCTGCGTTGGTGATTTTGAAACTTTCTTGCTAGTCTTTCGTAATTAGCATGACCTCCTCATTGCTTGACATGTCTATGTGTTTTATATTTGAGAACTTCTCTTTCAAAGGTTTTTCCAACTGTTAATTAATTCTGAATCCCTTTAATGTTTCTTATTTGATTGTTACTGATTTTCCCCTAAATAAAAATTTTCCATTAGCTCTTTTCTGACTCGAACAAGGCTTTTAATTTGGTTCTTTTACTGGTTGTTTTACTGATTCCCTTTCCTTGTTTTCACAAATTAAGTACCACTAGGATTTTACCTTAAATGTCTTCTATGTATTTACCCTTATTTGTCTTCTCTGCACAAGATATTTACTTGATCTCCTTCCTTAAATAACTTCTGCCCATTACCGTTTAAATTTGAACTCCTTAATTAAAGGAAGTCCATATACTTCTTGATTTTAATTGGTGCATAGTTCCATACTTACCACTAAACTCTGATTCTTGCCTTATTTTCTACACCTGTCTTCAATTATAAATACTCTGCTCTTTCATTGACACAGACACGATTTTTGGCATATAGAAATCACAACTCTTTTCCAAAACCTAAACTCTTGCTTCTTGATTGCACTTTGGCTTCCATAAGTCCACTGTTTCTCCCTACTTGCTTCTTTGAACTGGTATGTCCTATTTTTAATTCTAGCATCAAATCCAATGTGTTTACTTACAAGCTTTTATGCCCATGCCTACTTTACAACTTTGTAGAATTCAATTTTAAAGTAACTACTTATATCTTGCTATCTGTTGCTGCAATGAATCCCTATCCCCATTCCTTTTATGTGCTTAGGTTGTAGTTTAAGACATGGCAACATACAAAGTTGGTGTCATGGATTAAGACTGGGTCCTTTGGATCCTAGCCTCTTTCAATTTCCCATACCCCCATTCCCTTATGTGCATTGAGTTAAGGCAAAGCCTGGCAGCATCCAAATTGCTGTCCAGGGCTGAATCTGACCTTCAAAAGATCCTAACTGTATAATCTTTAAGCTGACAAACAGGTCAGGGGTGTGCCAGCAGCCCAGTTGCTAGGCATGACCACCAGCCTGCCCTGGCTCCCCCTAATTCCTTTCCATTGCACTTACACTTACTCCTAGTCCTTAAGTCTGCCCCCCTCTTATAAGCCTTGCTTTGGGAACATTGAGTTCCTTCTGAACTTGGACATTTGAGGGCTGGCCCCTCCATACTGCACTATAATCTGTTCTGCAATGATATTTGGGGTGCAAGCACTGCCTTTTACTCTTGAAGTTCCTTGGAACTTTGACACATCCCAAATAAGAGAAAGGATTTTAAAATCCAATCCTGGAAGTTGGGTTATCTCATATTATTAGACTTTGAGTCTGGATTAGGCTCATTAGATGTAGATGTAATCACTGGTGTAATTTTATCATTCCTTTGATTCACTTAGTCTGTAATAAACTTTGTAATAAACCTTGTAACAACAACTGGGGTATAGTGAAAAAGGGTGGGATTAAATGCATGTCAAAGGGGTAGATACCATGTTCATAGGTCTATTGCTTTCAAATTCTTCCTAGAAATCTTATTTATAGGTTATCACTTACAAACTCTGTATTTCCACAAGGAAATCGTGTTCATAAGCTATCACTTTCAAATTCTGCATTCTTCACGTAGTTACCATGTCTATATGATTAATACTTTCAATTTCTGCATTCTTTAGGTAGATACCATGTCTATAGGATTAATACTTTCAAATTCTGCACTTTTACCTAGAAATCATGATCATAGGGTTATCACTTTCAAATTCAGCATTCTTCAGTAGATACCATGCTCATAGGCTTTCTGCACTTCGTAATATATACCATGTAAATGAATCGTTGTTGAAATTCAGTACATCATAAAGATGATATGCATATAGGATTTCCAACATTTTTGCATGTGCATCTGTCATTCGGAAAATCTACTTATAGGATCTAAAGTAAGTCAATCACACATCGATGACCTGCCTAGAGGAATTCTGCATACAAAATCAGTGACGCCTAGAAAGCATGCCTATAGGAGTAATTAGTTAAATCTGAATTTTCCACTCGCCTTTTAAATCTAAAATCAGTGGTAACTCGTCTAACACTCGCAAAACTTAATATTTTTTGCAATAAGTTTGTTCTCCCCCATCTCTGAATTAATAGATATCATGCATATAGAACTTGTTTAACACAGATAAATAGTTAGATAATCAATCAATTGTCAGTTTTCTGCAACTACATCTAAGCAGGACTAATTCGGACTCCCTATCAAGGAAATATGTGGTAAATCAATTCTTCCTACGCTAATTTTAATTAAGGACCTAAACAGTATGTGTAAGACGTGCTTAAAAATTCGTTTCTTTAAGTAGGGGGCCTACTTGAGCCTTTAATTGTTCTTATTTTCCCATTAACTGCTTTATGTGTTTTGATTGTCGCCCTAGAATTTTATCATTTTTAAACCTATGAAAAGCCAAGCTCCCTCCCTTTAGGATGAGTAGTCCTAAATGCCTCTGGGACTGATAGGTGGGATGGGTAATAGCATGCAGTAGGTAACGATACAATTCCGCGCTTAATTCCTTAATGGGGTGGGAAGGGTAGATATGGAGTTGATGATCACACGATAACACTATGCGTACGATTGGTTACCGGTGTTGTGTTGATGATCCATGTGTTTTAAAAACCTAGGACCACTTTCCTTTCTATAACTTCGTTTAATATCAATAAATTATGTCTTTTCAACTACCCCAAAAATCCCCTTTAATTTTACTGCATTCTTCATTTTCCTTCTAAATTTTTCTTCTTTGTTTATTCAATGTCTTGACTAATATTCTGCACTTAGACCCTCCCTCAAACAAATTGTAGATTCCAACATGTTTGTTACATATCGATTTGCAACCCTTATGTGTGAAATTATTTGTATACTTGTTTGCCTTAAAGTCATAATATAGCATGGCCGGGAACCACACTAGTGGATCTTGAGAGGTGCCTAACACCTTCCCCTCAAGATAATTTCTAGCACTTACCCGAACTCAGGTTTTCAAACGCAAAACCCTTAGTGTCCTAATGCACTTAATCATTAGGTGGAAACTCTTCAATTCCAAAAACCCAATTCCCAAACGGGAATAGAGTTGTCCTCCCAAAATGTTGTAAACATAATTTCACTTTAGTAAAAGGGGGTGTTGACAGCATGGCGACTCTGTTGGGGATGTTCTTTAGGCTTTTACCACTTTATGTTATATGTGACTTTACTGTTTTCTTTATTGCTTTATTTAATGTCTTTATTCGAAACTAACTTGGCTTTTTTGTTTCCTTTTTCTTTAATGTTTTCATTTACTACTTTCTTTCAATGTCGTTGTAATTTTTTAATACAATTATTGTAATCATTATGAACGTGAAAATACTTGACAATTTGTTTTATTTTTTTAATTGCATCTTCAATATCATATTCCACTCGTGCCAAACAAATACCATAGCAACGCTTAATGAGTGATTACACTCTTCCGATATTATCACTCTCTAAATTTGGCAAACGCATATTTGCGGTAAAACCAGTCGATCAGTGGTGCAGTCGACGGTTCTGTGCCTTTCCCGCTTGAGTTATCCACTCAAGGGTGCTGGTCTAGCACCCCATAGAAACCTTATTCTATTTAATTGTTCATGCATAACTGTCAAACCTAGTCGAGTCAGTTATGATGTTCACATAATGACTCTTTAAGATAGAATTATCCAAAGTCCACTAGGTTCCCCTGGAACCCAAATAGACAACACCATATTTTGTGCATTTATTTGGAGAACTAAACGCCATTATGCTAATTGTTGATTTAAATAGTCGAGTCTGGTGGGATAAGGGACTAACAATTTGTTTTGTAGAAAATAAGTCACGAAATCCCCAAATTCAGCATGGTACCTAAAATTCACCCAAGGTTGCTAAGC